>FIZR01028745.1:0-37846 GCA_900060175.1 Ferrisia virgata
TTTAATGTTGATGAAACTATGTCAAGATGACTTTTTTTTTTTTTTTTTTTTTAATTTTCAGTAGCGTATTTGTAAGTTATTATGCGGGTGAAATGTAACGTTAATAAAGATATATGAAGTTTTGCCTTTTCGTATATGTTCGTAGTATACGAGAATTTCAAGTGTAATGTTTTCATCGTTACACAGAAGAGGGAGGCGAATTGGTACGATAGCGATGAACTCTTTGACGCCTGTAGCGTACGAGATAGGCAGTAAGACAGACGACTGTGTTATATGTGTAGTGGCATAGAGATACGTGAAGGATCGTACGAATGAATTTAGATATGTTGAAAAGCTGAGTAGTGGAGAAATGTAAGGAGGAAGGTGAGACGAACAATGTTGAAAAAATTTCCTTGTCACACTTCTTACCCATTTCGCTCTTTTCTCTCTCTCTCTCTCTCTCTCTCTCTCTCTCTCTCTCACTCACTCACTCACTCACTCACTCACTCGCTCACTCTCTGAAACATTCGTCGGTTAAACAGAGAGCTCCATGGGCCTCCGTCGAGCTGATTAGTCTTTCAATCATAAAAAACGAATTACTTCAGTTGAAAAAAATTACTTCCTAATAATAGATACAGTGAGTGGCAATTCAAAGAAATATCTAAAAGAGTCTCGAGACTACCGAGGAAATATAAAATTCAGTATCACGACAATGTGCTGTCAAAGTGCGGCAACAATCTTGGTGCATATTGGAAGAAACTAAACGAACTAGCTGGCAGAAAGAAGTAGGATTCTGTTAAGAGTTTTTTGGTTCAGTTGTGAGAGTTCATGAGACATTTTCACTGGATCATGTAGACTTGGATTCTTCCCCAGAGGAGTTCACACTCTCCAAAGTCTGATACCGAGGTAGTGGCTACTGTTTCCAAAATTTCTGTGAGAGGTGGTTCAGCTAAGGATCTAGTCTCAGGCAGAGTCTTGAAAAAATCAATTTTGACCATCTTGAATATGCGAGTGCTTTTGATAAATATAGGTTCTTTCGTGAGGGTGTCAATCCAGTTATGCTGAAGAGTGCAGTTGTTTTGCCATTGCTAAAGGATGGTGACTCTATGTCAGTAATATCGTACAGACCGATCTCCATTTTACCTGCCTTGGGCAAAGTGCTTGAGACTATCGTGGAACAGCGTTTACTAGAATTTTTATCAGATAAAAATTACTTTTCAGACTTTTAGTTTGGTTTATTATCT
Source organism: Ferrisia virgata (assembly GCA_900060175.1). Taxonomy (NCBI): domain Eukaryota; kingdom Metazoa; phylum Arthropoda; class Insecta; order Hemiptera; family Pseudococcidae; genus Ferrisia; species Ferrisia virgata. The sequence goes on from FIZR01028745.1 coordinate 1,224, forward strand.
GGACGTAACACCGAGCAGGCTCTAATTTCTCGTGTTAGTAATGTTGTTGGTTTGATTTGATGAAGAATAAATGAATGACGCCAACTCGAAAACATTTTCTCGTGTTATAACAAAATGCTTCTCACTTTATAAATTTTTTTTGAGTTTTTTGATATGCTACACTCAACAAACTACAAAAATTAAAATTTTCCCAGTCGTTATACGTCAACATCGGACCAAGTAAAAATAGTAAAAATTTGACAGAAATGGATGAAAATATTAGAAAATTGACAAAAAAAATAGTTAAAATTCAATTAAAGTTGGGTAAAAATTGAACAAAACTGGGTAAGTAGTGCAGAAAACTATTCAAAAATGAAGAAAAAATGTTGTAAAATAGGTGAAAATTGACCCAAAGTATGGGAAAAAACGTTTAAAATCATTGAAAACTGGATGAAAAGTTCACGTAAGTGTGTTAAAATGCAAAAAAAATTGACCAAAAATTTTTTTTGGCAATGTTTCTCGATGAATTCGATAAAACCAAATATGATGAATTTGAATTAAAGCTATATATAGGGAAGGGGAAGGGGATGGACTTGAAGGATAATAAGAAAAATCATCATGTATATCGATTTTATTGGTTTTAAGCACGTTAAATTCGAATCTGAAGTTATTTTTTCATTTGCACGTATATTTCACGTATTTGAACCTTTCTTCAGTCGCATGAATGATAAATAAATAACAACCAAGTCTTTCGTTAGTTGAAATGAACAGTAAATCTGATGAACCAGAATATAAGAGAGCTGAAACCAAAAAGCAGATATTGTTATATATTTACAATAATCAATTGTATTACTACAATCAACTAACCCACCATTTTGTTGTTATTTGTTTCAGGTGAGTTCAAATTTTGGTGTAAAGTATTACGAAATAAAACGATCGAAGAATAAGTAAGTTCTTTTATAATTTTTTGCGGAATCAGTTCATCAATTTGTGCACATGTCAGAAGCATTATTGAGTATTTTATGAAATTGTAACAAAATCATTGAAAATTAGGTAAGTAAAAGTTCGACAAAAGTGCAAATAATTTATTAATAATCAACAAAAAATGTTTGAAAGTGAGTGAAAGCTGATCTAAAATATGAAAAAAATCGTCGAAAACCATTGAAAATTGGTTGAAAAATTGACAGAAACGCGCTAAAAATGAAAAAAAAAAAAAAAAAAATGGACAGAACATTACGAAAAAAAATGTCGAAAAACTGGTAAAACTGACCAAAATTTGTAAAACATTATAGAAAATTCGATAAAATGTTGACAAAAATACGTGAAAAATGCAAAAGATTGATCAAAAATCACGAAAAAATGATAGTAAATTCGTGAAAATTGGGTAAATAATTGACAACAATTCGTAAAAAATACGAAAAATTGATGAAAAATCGGAGTAAAAAGTTCAAAGGATTAATAAAATTCACAAAAAAGTGTTGAAAAATGATTGAAAATTCACCACTAATTGTTAAATAATGATAAAAAACAAGCGAAACAGACCGAAAATATGAAAAAAATGATGAAAAATGAATGAAAATAGGGTAAAAAAAACTGACAAAAATTCGTAAAATAATCAAAAAGCAGATAAAAATGTTGAAAAATGGGTAAAAGTTGAACAAAAATTGATCATAAATCACGAAAAAATGTTGAAAAACAGGAGAAAACATATGAAAAATATGAAAAAAATGGTAGTAAATATCTGATAATAAGGTAAAAAATTGGCTAAAATGCGAAAAACTGATCAAAAATCACGAAGAAATGTTGGAAAATATGTAAAAATTAACCCTAAATGTGGAAAAAAATCGTTTAAAATCATTGAAAATTGGGTAAAAACTTGATCGAAAAATCACCAAAAAAAATGTAAAACAAGTGAAAATTGACTAAAAATCGTGAAAAAATGTTGAAAAACATGTGAAAATAAATCAAAAATATGAAAAAAGCCGTTAAAATTCAATGAAAATGTGGTAAAAAGTTGTTTAAAAATCGTAAAAAAATGGAGAAAATGAACCTAAAATTGTGGTAAAAAGTGAAAAAAAACTGATCAAAATTATTTTAAAAAACTTAGAAATTTTTTGAAAATGGGGTAAAAAATTGTCAAAAATGCAGTAAATTGATTTAAAATTATTGTGAAAAGTGCAGAAAACTGATTTATAGTCACGATAGAATGTTGAATTATGAGTGAAAATTAATCCAAAATATAAAAAAAAAAAATCGTTAAAATTCATTCAAAATGGAGTAAAAAATTGACAAAAATGCGTATAAAAAATATTAAAAACAAGTGAAAACTGAAAACAGGCCAAAAATCAGTGTGTACGAAGTCCTTTGCATCGGTGGGAGCTCGGGTAGTCTACTTTGACCATTTTAGACGTTCTTGTTGCCAACTCCATACCACGAATATTTCGGTTGATGCGTTAACGCCTTCGACGAATTTTGATAGGCAAATTGTGATGCATCAAAGCAGCATATTACGCGTACAGTTTTGTATCGAAGGTAAAAAAGCAGTGGGGAATTAGATTGGATATTGATTCTGAAATATATTCATTTGATGGGTATTTACGTTCATCGGAGATGCAGGGTATCTTATTTGATTCCGGTACCCCCTCAGAAATTTTTCTCCCAACATGTAACTTGGTACTTCTGAATGAAGTGAAAATTGATGTTATCGACTATTTTTCCATTAAAATACATGTTTTTTCTTGTTTATGTACTTTCTTATCGAGAAGATGAATTTCGTTTTTTTGTTTTGTAAGTGTTGCAATAATGAAAATTAATAAAAATATTTCACAAAAATGTTGCCAATCTACATGACGAGAGAAAAATTTCCAAAGGTGGGTACCGGAATCAAATAGACAATCTGTATGCAGTTTTCGGTGTTTTTTTTTTTTCAATTTTATACTCATCGATTTTCTATATTATCAGATGGAACTGAATTTTCTTCTGTCAATTTGGTGAATAAACTTGAGAATTTGAAAAAAAAAATACTCATCGTTTTTCTATATTATCAGATGGAACCGAATTTTCTTCTATCGCTTTGGTAAATAAAATTAAGAATTTGAAAAAAAAAAAAAATATCAAAAATAATTGAGTAAATTCTATCAGGTGGTTGTAGTATAAACAAAATAATAAATTCATGAAGGAAAATTCTATCTACAGAGTGACGACCATTTTCGTATACTATTCAGTTATTTTTCTACCATCTTATAGTTCATATTTTTTAAAAGGTCAACGAACATTTTGTCGAAAAGAATGGATAAGGGTATAAATATACTCGTATATCTACCTCTATACGGTACTCAAACTGGCTCAGTCCACGCGGGAAAAAAATTTCCAACTTTTTGCTTCTCATTTTCAAAAAAGCTGATCCATAGAAAGAGTTTCATGCGATTGAATTTTCATTTCATTTCGTGTTTTTTTTTTCTCCTAATGTACCTTATAGGTAAACCTATACCTACATATGTAACAAAAGTTTTTTTTTTTCAACGCTGATCCCAAGCTTTAATTTGAAATGAATAATATTTTCGACCGGTAACCGACAGTATTTACTTAATCTGCTCTGTGTGGTTTGATTTTCGTCGGGTTATTTTCCTTTTTTCTTTTTTTTTCAATTTCGACGAAAACACATTCGTATATCATTTTTTGGTTTTTACTTCGGTGGACTGTTGCATTAAGAGATCAACAAGCGAACTGTGTTGTTCTCGAAATGTTTTCTATTTTTTTTTTGTACGCTGTGGTACGAGAGTTCGATTCATTGTAACGAGTGCTGAGCGAGACAGAATATACGAATGTATACCAAAAAGCACCCACACAATGGTTAAAATATAAGAAAATCCGTACTACGCGGATTGTCGGTATTTTTTTTTCATTCGCGTTTAAACAAAGAGCTCGTATAGTTCGTTACACGAGCAGAAAGCTGAAAACTGTCGACCTATCGTGAGCTTGCGCGTAAATGATACGAAAATACGTGGAAATTAAGAGCAGAAAAGTATCGCGTGCACAGAACACTCAACGTTATGATATCGAACATAACAGATTTTACAAAAACCCTACAGTGTTGTGTGATATTTTTTTTTCAAAAAATAAAAATATCATTTTTACAACAATTACAGGTGGAAGGAGGGTATGCTCTTCAAAGACGATATTTACGTAATTTTACATATTGAAAAGATAGGTACATGCAAGACAAAGTTGACGAGTATTCGAAACGTAATACAGGAGTTTTAAAAACCACAGCTACTCGAGCTAGAAAAAGACTTACCTTCGTGGTTGGGAAATTATACACGCTGCACATTGCATAGCGAATGCCTTAAAAAAAAAAAAACCAACAAGGGAGTTAATAGATTTGCATAAAGCAGGCTATACACGGCGTTGTGCTGGTAAATTTGTGTATCCGAAGTTGGAAGGAAGAATATCTATCGACGCGATGGTTAGCACTGGCGGTGGAGTAGATTGTGAAGGTGAATTGAATACTAAGTCGAGAGAAACTGATATTGTTACGTATTAAAGTAACGATCCGAGATACGAGTGCTGCCAGTTTGCCTTAATTCGATATAAATTACGGATTTAAGGATTACCGAGTGTAGATTTAAAGAAATAAAAGGGGATGCTGGAATTTAAAAGGTATTACGAACAGGTTATTGTGGTTCGTCTGCTGAGCTATACCTATGTTTAAGTTGACACCTGACAGATTGTAAGAGCTGAAATTTGTAGTGGATGGAGGTTTTTTTTCTTTTCTTTTCTATTTTTTATTTCAAAAGATGTCTGCAGTAGGAAGAGCGTGAGCTAGAGAGGGATACAAGGCTGAGCAAGGTCTTTCTCGGAGATGGAAGTTTGGTACAGACGAGTAGCACGTCGGTCGCGTCGCGGTTCTAGTGCATGATTCTTGTGTACGAGTACGAGAGACCGATGATGTGAAAACGACCAAATTACAGGTTAGCGGGGTATAAAGCCTGTGATTTAATGACTATACGCTTATTGCTTCGTTAAGTCTTCCGTTTAATTCTATGGTAAGGCGTTCTTTTTATATAATTTCGACTCGATGGTTCAACGAAGGTGAAGTCGAAAGACATGTTGTTGTTTTTCTCTCTTTCTCTCTCTTTATGCATTCGAGAAATGGTAAGGGTACGTAAGATAGGTGTATTACATCTTACACCGATAGCGATATGGTAGAGGAAAAAAAGGTTGGTGATTGATTTCTACGTATACGTTTTAGACAAACGAATGATATTACTTTTAATAGAAGCAATAGGAAAACGAACGATGCAAAAAATTGCTCGTACTGTGCTTCGTCGATGAGGAGGCACAGTACGAATTTGGCGCGTTTATTAGAATAATACACGGGTACGCTTGGTATAATGTATTTTATGTGCAATGCAATATGTGTTGTATGTGGTATTATGATTGTAGCGACGCGATGGCGAACAAAATACTTAATACGTACACAATAAAAATGGCTTCGGGGCATGTAGAGGTCGTTCGTATGTACGAAAGAATTTTGTAATACCGTTTGAAATAAGCGAACTTGTATAATTTGTCGGCGAGTCGAGTATATGCATATAAACTGTACACTGGTACGCGTAGACGTACCTTTCTACCAATACGAGTATATTATTCCAGTTGTAAAATATAGCGATTATAACCCGCCAGGCCATCCCATTCGAGATTAACTGGAGCGTGTTTATTTGGCCGAAAACTGCCCGAGGCTGTGGAGGTGATCAAATTTACCCGGTTGTAAAATTTTTTTACCTTTTTTGTTGTTCGATATCGCTTGGCGTAGGTTAAGGTGAAAATTTACGACGCGTAGGAAGACTATGTACCGTTATATTCGAACGAATCGAAAGCACGTTTAGTGTAAAGTACGCGAATACGATTGTGGCGTACGTACATTTGTCAATGATGCTGCGATGAGAATTTCCCCTCGAGATGTGAGTGATGATGAATAGTTGAATTATGTGTGTGATATTTTGCGCAGCATATGACTGGTGCGTTTTATTGAAGATGGATTGGTAACGTGTTCGGTAGGGAGGTGAAACGGTGATGTAATTAAGGTGTAAATTTTATGTGTAAAAGTGAAACCGATTTTGGTAGATGAAGGTTCGTGAACGGTTCAGAAAAATATTTGAAGAAAATTATGCAGATTTTTATTTTCAAGTTTTCTTTCAACTTTTTTTCGAGTATTCATTTTCTAAGCGTTCGTTTACACCTGTTTGCCAATTTCAAACCGGTTCCGACCAAGATTCGGAAGTTTTTCTTTGTAAATATGTTCGGAAGAATGATTCGCAACCGGTTGCCAACCTTTAAACCGGGTTCTAAAATGGTTTAAACATAATGTGTCTATTTTTGGTGAATATTCAGTTGTTCGCAGAAATAATTCACTACTGGTTGCCAACTTTCAAATCGGTTTCTAAAGTGGTTTAAACATGATTTATAACATTTTTGTTGCGTGTTTGGAAATTTTTCCCTGCAGATGTACTCTTCAGAATAATTTTCAACCGGTTGTCAAACTTTAAACCGGTTTCTAAAATGATTTAAACATAATTTATCAAATTTTTGGTAGTACGTAGTAAGTTTTTCCTCATAGATCTACTCTTAAGAATAATTTATAACCGGTTGTCAACCTTTAAACCGGTTTCTAAAATGATTTAAACATAATTTATGGAATTTTTGGTAGTACATAGTAAGTTTTTCCGCATGGATCTACTCTTAAAAATAATTTACAACCGGTTGTCAACCTTTAAACCGGTTTCTAAAATGATTTAAATAATTTATCGAATTTTTGGTAGTACATAGCAAGTTTTCCTCCGTAAATCTGCTCTTCAGAATAGTTTACAACCGGTTGTCAACTTTCAAACCGGTTTCTAAAATAAATTGAACTTGGTTTATTAATTTTCAGCCAATTCTGGAAAGTTTTTTCTCCCTAATATTGTTTGCAGAAATAATTCATAACCGGTTGCCAACTTTCGAATCGGTTTTATCGATCGAATTTTTGATTTGTATTTGGTAGGTTTTCCTCGTAGATATATTTACCAGAATTATCTGCGATTGGTTGCCAACTTTGAACCGATTTCTAAAACGGTTTGAACATAGTTAATCAAATTTTTGGTAGTAGTGAGTTTTTGTTCGTAGATCTACTCGTAAGAAAGAGATGCAACCGGTTTCTAAAATGACTTGAACTTGGTTTATCAATTTTCGGCCCTTATTGGATGCTTTTTTTCTCGTAATGTTGTTCGTAGAAATGATTCAAAACCGGTTGCCAACTTTCGAATAGGTTTTACTTGCCAAATTTTTGGTCTGTTTTTGGAATTTTTCCGTACTAGATATATTTATAAAAATTTTTTGCAGCCGGTAGCCGAAATTCAAACCTATTTCTAAACTGGTTTGGGTATAATTCATCGAGTTTTTTGGTCAGTATTTGTAAATTTTTCCTCATAAGTTTACTTCTGAAAATAATTTGCAACCGGTTGACAACTTTCGAACCGGTTTCAAAAATGAATTAAACATAGTTCATCGAATTTTGGCTTACTATTTGCAAATTTTGCCTCATAGGTCCACTCCTGAAAATCATTTGCAACCGGTTGACAACTGTCAAACCGATTTCTAAAATAAATTAAACATAGTTTATAAATTTGTAGTCAATATTAGAAAGTTTTTTTTTTTCGTTATGTTGTACGTGAAATGTATTCACAACCGGTTGTCAGCTTTTAAACCGGTTTCGAAAGTGGAATAAACATATTGTATCAAATATTTTTCAAAAGAGTTCACGGTAAACGGTCGTATTCATCAGAATTGTTTAAAACCGGTTTCCAAATCAGCAGAAACACAATTTATTAAATTTTTGGTCAATATTCTGAAGTTTTTTTTCATAGTCATGTTTACAAGAATGGTTTACAACCGATTGTCAATTTTCAGACTGATTTTTAAAATCGTATTCATTTTTTGCAAGATTTTACCGTTTTTTCTCGTAATTATGTTTGCAGAAATAATGGTAAACTGGCTTTCATTTTTCAAACCGGTTTTAAAAGCAGTTTAAATAAATTTTATCAAATTTTCAATTGATGCTACACTAGTTTCCAATCTTGAAACCTCGTTCTAAAATGCCCTGAAAACGTTTTATAAAATTTTTAGTGTCAATATTCGAAAAGGTTTCCTCATTTCAAACCGGTTGCTATTTTCCGAACCAGTTTCCAAAATGGTTTGAAAAGATTTAGTTGCATTTTTGGCCACTATTCGGAAATATTTTCTCATGGCCGCATGCATTAGAATCATTTGAAACTGGTTGTCAACCTTGAAACCGGTTTCGAAAACAGTATGAACGTGTCTTTTCAAGTTTTCAATCAAGTTTCAAAATATATTTTTCACGGTTATGTGCATCGGATTAATCCAAAATCGGTTCCCAACCATCAAACCGGTTTCCAACCTTTAAACCTGTTCCTAAACCATCTTGAACATAATGTATTCAGTTTTTGGTCAATTTTAAAACTTTTTTTTGTATCATAGTTATGTTTGCAAAAATAATTCAACGCCGGTTTTCAACCACTAAATTAGTTTTTAAATTATACCCTAATGATTTTCAGTTCGTGGTAGAAAATTAGTGTATTTATAATGCTGTACTTTAGTTTTGAAAAATGCTAATTATCATCCTTGGAACCGGTTCCTAAGTGGTACGTATTAGTGCTTTTAATGGTTCATGTTCCAATCTGCAACAAATTGAAGACGACCAAAGTAAACCAACTTATCAGCTCCATTCACAGGCGTTTTTTCAATAGAGCTCTTTTGACGGCGAATTGAAATGATAAAAGTGGGTAAATCTTCTGTTAAAATTATTGGAGCTGCACATGAAGTCCAAATTTGTCATTCAAATTCAGTAAAAAATCTCGAATGAACCCTCTAAGAGTTTAGTGTTTTCATCGCTAGACACCTGTGAAACAGCCAACACGAATGGACATTGTACGTACTGTAACGAGAGTCATAAAGTCCACTCGTAGAAAAGATAATCTTTGGAAAAAGAAAACGCCAAATCAACGAGAATACGACGACACCACTCCATCAATAATCATCATCCATCCATCCATCCAGTACCTATCCGAAGCGTAAATTAAATAAATAGGTAATTTAACCCGACGAGTCTGCACAGGTTTACCACTTCGTCGCGCTAATACGATCATTTTATGAATCAGCTTTATAATTTGACGCAAGAAAGAGACAGAAAAAAAAAAAGTAAACGCACATTATTTATGGCGTAACCTACGAAAAATCAAGTTCGCCAAGAAAGCGCGAGTGCGTGCTAGGCCAGCTCGATCACCTGAATGTACCTGCAGTACCTATCTCTACCTAACTACCTAGGCAATATAAATGTGTATTTAAGCCTAAGCTCATCATGACCGTACACAGACAGAGAGCTACGGTCTATTCGGCCGAAACGTCCGTGTCAGTTGTGGCAGAAAAAATAACTCCACGGTGATGGTACTGGTGGTACGTATGCGAAGTAATAATGTATTATGGAAACGTATTAGATGCTTTATTACCTTCACGGGCCACGCTGCCATGTATTCCAACTATGTAGAGTTTATCTTATATACGTACGTTATTTCTTCTGTCCTATGAACTAAGTACGGCACACACTACACGCGACAGCTACTTAAAAATTTTGATTGATTGTTACCGTTATTAGCGAATGAAGAAACAACCAATTGTAGTATTAAGGTCGCTAAATATACCGTGGCTGGATCGTTAGTGTATTTACCTAGGTAGGTAATAGGTATAGGTATAGAGTAGCCCGACTAATGGGCTAGTTTGGCGAATACTCGATGGTATGGATGATGAAGCGATGTACTTGTTGAAGTGGTTCGTTTAATCGAGAGCAGAGAGGCGTAAATTAGCACGATAATGATGTAGAAATATGCACTGGTTGAGGATAGGAAGAAAAATCAAGCCGAAAAAAGGAAAAACGATCGACAGCGAGGAATGTAGAAATTGGATTGAAAATTTTGTTCATGAACATTGTGTAAAAATGTAAAGTATTTGAAATTATGAGCGTAGAAGAGAAAAGGGTCTGAAATATGACCCTAGCCTACCCACTCAGTAGTTGAAGTAAAGCCAACAAAATCGTATGAAATGTATCAAAAATCGGCCCAAACAGGGTTTTAATTGAAGGAAATTTGTCGAAATGTTGTAAATTATGGGTAAAATCGTTCAAAATGCTCGAAAAGAAGTACCTATTGAACATTAAAATTCTGTAAAGTGCCAACGAAAATTTACAGAATTTTTTAAGCATCATTTAAAATCGTAATTGAACAAATTCATGCGAATTTATTCGTTTTTGAATAACATTTAATGTTAGAAAAATTAACTCCTCATCCCTTCTCCCTGCAGACTTCCATATCGTAAAATGATAACTTCGACTTGACAAGAGGAAAGAAAACCGCGATTAACGACTTCGAATCAGAGATAAATGGCGAAATTTTGGAAAGAGTCCCAAAGGAAGTCGATCGATCAAGGTTAAAATCATCGTATGAGCCATTCATTAGCTGCAATAAAATTTCCTCTCTGTGTCATCCCATGAATGAATTTTTCTTCTCTTTAAATATCGCTATTTGATAGAATTTCTCTCGCCATCGTCTTCTCTACGACCAACATAATGAGTTTTATATTGAACATTTTTTTTTTTTTCTTTCACGACGGTAGAATTTTTTTAGGAACCGGTTTATTGTAATGATGGAAGTTCGTTTAACCCTCTTCGTTGTAAATACATAATATTTAGCATTATAGAGGACAAACTACACTAAGCCATAGACTTATTAAAGTCAAATATTTTCTACGTAGGTCTAGCTAGGTACTAGAACGCACTGAACAGATCAGATCACCCTGTTTTTGAAACTCTTTAAACATCTACTTGTACTCGATTCGATGCTGGTATGGTATGCAATAATTACCCGTTCTTTTTTTTTTTTTTTGAAATATTCGTCGATGGTCCTGTTTCATGGTTTGGTAAATAGGAATATACGTACAAGAAAGAGAGAGAGAGAGAGAGAGAGCAAAAGCAACGCAAAATCGCAGGTGTTGAGATGTTATATGTGTATAGGTTTATGTAGGTATACTAGATAGGTAATCTAGGTATGTCTGCAGCATCGTAAATTTACAAAGCTCGCTTGTCTCGGAAGACAAAATGCGATTCGAACAGTTTACACGCGCCCACCACCATTTTCAAATAGGGTAAAAAAAAATTATCGAGAAAAAAATTACCTCGAAACTGGTTTATCTTCAAGTTGAAGTTGAAACAACGTACGAGTAATTGAATTTATTTGTCGGGTATTTAATCACAAGTGTTGTGAATAGGTACCATGGTTTTTTTTTTCGCTTCGCTTATCCTCGTCGTCGTCGTTGTGTTGTTGATTTATCGTTTAACCAATTTTACTTATCACTATCTTTTTTTACCCCTTGTATAGATAGATTTACCTTGTACCTGTGTATGGATGAAATTGATGAGATCGTGAGAATAGATTTATCTCGCGCAGTATACGTAGATATTGTCCTAATAATACCCGTGACAAGATGATTATCATCGTCGTAAACCGATAATACGTTAATACCTACTATGAGTGAATTAGATAGGTAGATTATGGTTTCCAAAACTTTATCATTGGTATTATACTTGCTCGTATTTGCTCCGAAGTGTACACGTTGATAGAATTATACGTAAGGTGGGTATATTCGAATGGTAAATACGGTTTTATGGTAATTAAAAGCCATTTTATTGAGCTATTAAAAGTATTTTGTTTTTTTTTTTATTCGAATTATACCTATTCTAATGTATTGTTGTTTGTGTTGTATTATGTTACAGGTATGTGAAATCTTTATAAGGTGTAAATGATATGTTTGGTGTCAGAATTTTGAAATGTTGACACAGAAGCAGAAAATGGCTCGTGCAGAAAAAAATGATTATCATCTGTTGGGTGAAGTTTTTATTTTTTGAATATATTTTTGCGAGTGAATAAGTTTAAAAAAGATTGCTAACCTTGCTATCTTATTTCATCTTACGATTCGTATTTTGACTGAAATCGTCCTTGCATAGCGTGAATCTTTCCTATTATGGTTGAGTTTAGTGAAAAAAGGTGTGACGTCATCGTTGCATTTATATTGTAAAGCAAATACCAGCATTAGTTATTGCTGGCTTGCAATAGAAATTGATAGATTATTGTTAGTATGTGGCTATTTACTGAGACTGTTTACCCTTCTCCTCCTGTCAGTGACGTCACATCTTTCTTAACGTGGCTCGACTGTAATTGCGCCCAGAGGCGGATTTTTGGATATGTTGCACTCAAGCCCTCCATCAATTGCTGTAAAAACAATTTTTTCGATTTCCACCTCTGTCCTGCTCATATCTAGAATTCAAGCATAAATGAATTCTAACTCAAAGTCACTTTGCTGACTTTTAATTTTAATTCTCCGACTATGGAATTAATATTAAAGTGTACTGATATAAAGAAAGTTTTTTCCTTTATTTCTTTGTATGGTAGTTTAATTTTTATTCGCATTTGGACGTTCGAAGAAATTATAAAATGTGAGGTTGCACCAGTGAAAAAATCATTCTGAAACATGAGGTTATTTAATACACTTGTTTTAGTTATTTAGTCAACTGGTTGATTATTGGCTCACTACATGGTTAAATTTTGGGCATGGACAGGCCGATCGAAAGGTCATTGATACAAACTGGTCTATTTTCTTTTCGGTAGGTGCACATGTGCTTCTGTTGTGGTACATGTGAATCATCCTTACTGTATCTGTTTTAGGGTAGGTCTAGATGCGTCGATGTGTGTACAGTCTTTGCCAAAAATCGAGCTGAAAAGCAGAATTTTTATTCGAAATTTAAGGCAGTCCTTTACGTCTAAGAAATTGCATTTTGAACATTGTAGGCAGAAATTTTCATTCGTAGTATTGAGTTAGTTTGAAAGATTCAACAGATGTGAAAATCATTACTATCCGGAATTTGGATGAGGAGAAGAAGGTGGGGGGGGGGGGTTAGATTGAGAAATTACGCTCAAAATGAAGTCAAATTTTCATGATATCTTCTTCTGTATGCCAACAATTGATCAAAAGTAACAAAAAAAAAAATGTTTGAAAATATGTGATAATTAACCTAAAATAAATCACTGGGAATTGGCATAAAATAATGGGAAAAAAACGTTATAAGTCATCGAAAATAAAAACCTCGGAAAAATGTAGAAAATTCAGATACAGTTGACCAAAAATACGAAGAAAAATCGTGAAAAATCAATCGAGAATTGGCTGAAAAAGTGACGGGAATACTTGAAAAATGCCAAAAACAGATCAAAAACCACGAAAAACGTTGAAAATGTATAAAAATCAATCTATTATGTGGAAAAAATAATTAAATATCGATAAAAATAGGGTATAAAATTGACAAAAATGCGTAAACAATGCAGAAAATTGACCTAAAATATAAAAAAAAAAACTGTTGAAAATCAGAAAATTAGCTGAAAAAGTGATAAAAACACTTCAAAAAATACTAAAAATTTATCAAAAATTACGAAAAAATGTTAAAAAACGTGTGAAAGTTGATCCATAATATGGAAAAAATGGTTACAAATTAATAAAAATAGGGAATAAAATTAACGAAAATGCGTAAACAATGCAAAAAATTGAACAAAAATGTCGAAAAAATGGTGAAAATTAACCTAAAATATGAAAAAAAAAGTGATAGAAATACGTAAAAAAATGAATAAAATTGTCCAAAAATCATTAAAAATAATTGAAAAATGGGTAAAAATTTGATAAAAGGTGCTATGTTCCTTGTGATTTTTGATCAATTTTATGCATTTTTACGCCAATTTTGTTGATGTTCAACGACTTTTTTTCATATTTTTGATCATTTTTCACTGGTTTTACCAACATTTTTTCGTTATGTTTTGATTAATTTTCTGTACTTTTGAACCATTTTTGTCAAATGTTTACACATTTTTCAATGATTTCTGCGAATTTTTGGTCAATTTTTACTTATTTCTTTCAATTTTTTACTCAATTTTGATAATTTTCAAAAAAATTTTCATATTACCGATCGATTTTCACATCTTTTTCAACATTTTTTTCGTGTTATTTGATCAATTTTTTACATTTTTAACCCATTTCTGTTGAATTTTTATCCAACTTTTAATGATTTTCAACGATCATTTGGTCAATTTTCACTTATTTTTGTTGATTTATTTTTCAATTTTCGATGATTTTCAATTTTTTCCCCCAGATTTTCGATCTATTTCTACCTAATTTTCAACATTTTTTCGTGTTTTTTGATCCAATTATCGACGACTTTGAACGTTTTTTTTTTTTCATAATGTTGAATGATACTTGATAGATGAAAATTGACTGAAATAAAGAAATTCACGATTCCGAGTACATTTTTGTACTATTTTTATCACGCTAAGATTGTAATGTAAAGGAAAACAATCATGAAAACGGGCACTGAGCGGATATATCCGAATAAAAATTAGAAAAACCGTGCTTTTTATGCCAAAAGCGTTTTTTATAAAAAGGAAAAACATAACCTCTCCTCACAATCAATACGTGGGAGCTCTTCGGATTGGGGACGAAATAAAATACCTATTAAAACGACGTATCGAATTATAACCACGTTCACTGTACGATCGAAAGAATGAAATGAAAAATTGGAGTGGATTGTAAGAGTGAAGGGTGCATTTAATTAAGTTCGCACACGGCCACCGAACTGCGGAGCACGCCTCCGGTCATCATCGTCGCAGATTTGATGATTTTTTCAGAGTGTCAGTTTTTATCAAACATTGTCATCAAGTCCAATGTCAAAAATTTTCGTTGAAACCACGTTCAAATGCGATCGTAGCGGGTCCTATTGCGAGACAAGAGATGCAACCCGCTCGCTGGCACACGCGATGGGAAGCAAATTAATTGGTCGTCGATGTTACGTCACCTTGCTCGTATTCGTATAGTGCATAGACGCAATGTGGACAGCATATAATATATAGAACATACTCGTATAAATAGTATAATTTAAAACGATTATAATTTATTAGCACGATTTATACGAGCGGCTACAGCAACGATGACCGCAGCTAAACTAAATCATGCACGCACACCAGCTCATTGGTACATATATGTGTATCTTTTAATACATATTTACTCCTATAAATATGTGCGAAAAAAAAAACCTGGGACCGAGAGAGCGACGAGGAGGGTAACGGGGTATGATAGCGTGCGGTATTGTGTCGAATGATAAAATAATATTATCGCGGCGGCGGTATACGTCGCTTCGATCAAAGGGAAAGGCGACGAATTAACGATTCGTATACGATATATTATTATTATATTATTATTATTATTATTATTTGATATTTTTCAAACGCCAATTCAACTTTTACATTTATCTCGTAATACAATCGATTTATTGAATTTTGTATTGTGATGTAGGTATTTAGTGATGATGAGGGGGGGCAACGTAACATAGTTGTAGTAAGTATAGGTATGTTGAAGTGTGTACCAGCTCAGTGAGCGAAAAGGGAGAGTAAAAGAGACTTGGGCTTTTTAACGATGCATTGTATGTATTAAGTATAGTTGTTGTATATGTATTTCGGCGGTTTTTTTTCACCTCTTTGGACTTACAAGTATTTACTTTTTTATTGTATATGTAGTTTAGGGTATTTTTTTTTTTTTTTTTTTCGATCGTACGTATTTATGTATGGACATGTATGAATACGTGTACCTAGCAGATACAATTATTAATGATTTGCATGCGAGAGGGCACGGAAATGAGCCGATAATGAGTGCGTATTATCATAACCGGTTTCCTACGGATACTTATGATTATATGTACGATAGCTAGTGTAGGTATTTATCATAACTTTCGATTATGGTCAAAAGGTTCGCGTTTAATTGATCGTATTATTGGGACGTATATGGTAATAACGATACTCGTCAAGTAAATGCCATTGTTGTTTAAGGTAGAGGTCAGTCAGGGGATCTGAAAGGGTTGGATTGTCGGTTCGATGTATACTCTTGTAGGTAACAATGGTATTAAGGGTGAGAAAAAGCTACTTCGAAGAAAATGCTATTCATGGTCTAAAAAACCCATATTGGCTGTGAGTTTGAACTTATTCTTATTTTTACCTTCAGTTGAAAAATTTATCACCATCTACCTACCTATAGTTCGATCGTGGTCGAAATTTTTCGTAGACCAATTGGCTTGAAGGAAATACAGTTGAGATAATCGTGGATCAAGATTCGAAAATTTAATGCATTTAAAAGCTATCGAAGAAGGATGGAAAACTGAAAAAAAAATTCGTTTTTCTAATCAATCGATTAAAAATTGAAAGGTCTAAACATATTCGAAAACCAGCCCCCCTCCCCCACCCACAGGAATTCGGGAATCATATTTTTACTCGTATAGCTCATTGAAGTCAATCTGAGAAGCTGAAATTCTACCATAAGATTTAGTAGCATTTTAGTAGAGCCTGCGGGGGGGGGGGGGGAGGGGTTTCATTTCCATTGCACTTTTTTGTTAAAGTTTTGAAANNNCAGGGGGGGGGGGGGGGGTAGACGTTTCATTTCCATTGCACTTCTTTGTTAAAGTTTTGAAAATGTGTTGTTCTAACAGGACTTCTGGCGCATTCCTTGTTGAAAAGACGCAAATTTAACCTTCAGTTTTTCAGTTTTGCTCGTGATTTTTTTCACAAGTTATCCTTCGTAAATCTAGCGAAAAATTCGCAGTCACTCTGAATTGTAAATTACTTAAAATTGGAAGACAGGCGCTAGAGTGGGCCGAATTTTGCATTTTGTAGGAATTTGTGGATGAGGAGGGTGGGGGGAATCATTATAGTTGCGAAATGACCTCAAAATGGTGTGGTAAAAATTTCAGCTTACCGATTCATTTTTTATAATTCGCAAAATTGAGTCAAAATTCAAAAATTTTCAAAAAATCTAAAAAAACATTGATTCTTTTATTGTTCTGTCACGTACCGGTCGGGGGGGGGGGGGTCGTCACGATTCGTATCCAAAAATTAAATGAATATTCAAACTCAACATTCACAAATTAGTTAAATTATCTTATGTCACTTTACTATCTCCATTATTTTGAATTTTGACCAAAATTGTGGAACCTCTGTTGAGGGAGCTTTTGGGGGCGTTTAAAAGGGGTCAAATAAAAAAAAGAGTCGATAATCAAACTCAGCGTCGTTGAATTAGTAAAAATCCATATATCACTTTACATTTACCATTTTTTTGAATTTTGTCCAAAATTGCGCGCCTCTGTGCCTTCCAAGGGTATTGAGATCCCATTTTGAAAATTAATTAGTTAAAACTAGCATAAAAACTTCTATTCGTGGTAATTCTTTCAGATTTTTAAATGGTACCCTTCAATCTTTATACTCATTATAAAAAGTTGAGCTTTCATCTCTAATGTTCAAATTTGGGATTTTAAAATCCTGAATATTAATTTAGAATCTCGATTGAATTACCAACAAAACCTCGCAAACAGATTCATCTCAAGTTTAACCAATCTTGAAATATAAGCCTTCAATGTTGGACTGTTTGACAAAACATCGTGATTATTCGAAAATTGACGCCGCTCCCCCTCCCCTCCATGAAGGGTAAAGACCAAAATGACGGTCATTTTTTTTTTACTAGACCATGGGGGGGGGGGATTGTAAACAAAATCTGA
The DNA here is from genome assembly GCA_900060175.1 of Ferrisia virgata. Taxonomy (NCBI): domain Eukaryota; kingdom Metazoa; phylum Arthropoda; class Insecta; order Hemiptera; family Pseudococcidae; genus Ferrisia; species Ferrisia virgata. Next base: position 18,940 of record FIZR01028745.1, read on the forward strand.
GCAAAACCGAAATATTCGAGTTACTTTTCAGGTGGTTTTGACATGAAATAAGCCTCGAACCGGGGTGTGGGGGGGGGGAGAATTGCAAAAAAAAATCTGAGCAAAATCGAAATATTCGAGTTACTTTTTAGATCGATTTGACATAGAATGAGCTTGTAATGAATTTGTAAATATAATGAGCTTCAGAATTCTAGCCATTTTGGTAGAAAATTGCAATTATTCGAAAATTGAAGCGCCCCCCCCCTCCATGAAGGGCTAAGGCCAAAATTTATGGTGATTTTTTCTACTAGGCTACTTGGAGTGGAGGGATTGCAAAAAAAAAATCTGAGCGAAATCGAAATATTCGATACTTTTTAGGTGGTTTTGACATGGAATGAGCCTCTAACCAATCTCTAAATGTGATGAGCTTTAGAATTTCAATCATTTGGGCAAAAATTCGCGATTGTTCGAAAATTGTAAGAACCATTATGACCCTATGCTGTTGGAATGATGAGACCAAAAACGACGATGATGCCTTCACTATATCGCCGAGTGGAATTGATTAAAAATTTTTTGCGTAAAATCGAATGACTCGAGGTCATATTTTGATCGTTTCAATATGGTACGAGCCTCTCGCAGTGTTATTTTTCGAATTCTAGTTGATAAAACCGTTTCTTATTTTAATTCGAGCTTAATCAGGCCATAAAGACATTGCCGAATAATTCTATTACCGTAATTTTTGAAGAAATTTCATAACAAGATATAAATCTAACCAGTATAGTTAGGAGAAAATACGTAGGCCTATATGCCTACGTAATGAAGAAGCCGCAATAAGTAATACTTGTATATTTCCAAAAACAGTCACGTAACTCGTGCGCAAGGTTTGTCTTGCTTGGTCTATACATTTAGTACGTAGAACTACTGGATATTGGCACAAATTATACGTACTTACAATGTTTATATACAAGGCGGGCTTTTTGCACACGTGTGCAATGTGCAGGGTGCATACGGTGCCACCAAGAACAGACGACACGACGACTATTTGATTAAAGCAGAACGTAGGTTGAGCTTGAGGTACCCACCTATCCTACGTAAAAAGGTATAGACATTTCGTTGTCGTTATTGCGAACAAAGTTCAAAAGGTGGAGAATGAGGTGAAATAGTGGCGGGTACATGTTGTGTTGCTAAGTAAATGAAATGCCGGTACATATAGTGATTGAGGAAAAAACGTATGCAGTTATCAAGAGCAAGGGTCACGTAGATACATGGTACTCTATACCTATGCCATGCCGTGCCATATCGTACACAATTCATATGTACCATATGTAATATGTATTGCAGACTATGGCGTGGCATGATTGTGACTTGCGGTCGACGATTGATTTGTATCCTGTAATATGTATCGCCTCAGATACCTTCGCTTCGGTTACGATTCTATTCAACTGTGCTAGCTACATATTCGTAATGTTTCGTTTGTCTGTGTAGGTATAATACTTTACTGCATACGTGTATGTGTATGAGTCTAGTATTATAATAAACCTGTGGATATCTACTTAATTATAATTATCGCACTACGTTTGTTGTGGCCTATGGTCTAATGTATGTGGTATACGATGAAAGTTTTATGTATGGTAGTTGATGCCAATTGCACCTTTTGTAGTTGGGTTTTTGGCGAATTTCTCGATAGAAGTATGGCTACTATTGCGGTGCGTTACATTGATTTTAGTTAGAGTGGAAAATAGAAGAGAAGAGAAAAGAAAAAGCACTCGTTGATAGGTATATTATTCAGCTAGGCTTGACGAAAGATTAACACGACTGGATTAAATTTTCTTTTTAAAATTTCAGCTTCATTCAAATCCAACTTCAAAGCCAGGGCCAGAGATTCTATTTCATCTATTCTTGGTTCTGCTCTGTAGCCAATTATTACATCTTCTCAGGCTTCATCTTTGATTCCAAAAGACCTGTAATCTTCCTCTGAAGGAATTAAAATTTTTCCATGATTTCTACGGTAATCCCTTAAATACGACTTATCAAGGGATCTGAGTTCTTGAGATAACACTCACTCTCACCCCTCCCTCCTCCCTCCTCTAAATAAACGAGGCTGTTGAACTAAGAGTGAATTCCCAGAAAACCAAACTATTAAAATATACCCCTGCGCTGGATCTGGTGTAGTGATCGCAACGATATCAATATTTTTAAACATCGAAAATATCGATATTTGTAGTACGCTGCTGTTAACGTTATTCCAGGGTTCTCAGTAGCTGGCAAACGTGACTATTCAGTTGCATAGTATACCATTAATAAGCGTTGCTGGAAAGAATTCAAAAAATAATATATACCAGAATCGAAATTTGAAATTGTTCGATTGCAGCGATTACAATAAATACCCATAATTTTTGTTGATGAATGTTAATTTTTAGCAAGGCATCGGAGCCTCAGCAACGAGGCTCCAGAGTCAATTCTATTAGTCATACACCACAAGCTGCACTATCCGACACTATGGGAGCCTGCAATTTAGGCCTCCGAAGCCCTGCAATTCCCAAACGAATATAACTGGGGCCTGGCCCCGGAGCCTCAGTGGTCAGGTTCCGGTCATGAAAATTGGGCTTCGATACCTTGATTTTTGGTTAATAATTGAAGTTCGTTAAGAGTAACAAATGAATTTTTTTTTTTTTTTATTAACAATAAATAGTAATTTTTTCACTCGACTATTTTTCCAAAAGTATCGATATCTTTGGATATTGTATCGAAAATATCGATATTTAAAAATGCCCCGATATACGATTACTTATGTGATGGCAGCAAGTTTCAATTAAATCCATTCTGAGGTCTTTGAAAGTCATCAAGGATATTTTTAGGCATTTCATATTTTAGCCCCTGATTTTCTATGCCATATTGTTAATGATAACCAGAATATTACAATATATTACCTGTGTGGATGGGGAGGGGGGGAGGGAGGATCAACGAAATCCAAATGGGGTCCTGTAAGTCCATTAAGACCATTTTTAGCCTTATCAGATATTTATTTTCATTTTATATATTCCTCTTTCTGTCTCCCCCCTCCCCCTGAACCCACGTTTACTCTGCTTGATATCGACACCAATCGCTTAAATTCGATCAAAAGGCTCAGTTTAGCAGCGAATAAGACATTTATGAGTTCGGATGACCTGTGGTCAAAATTCAGTAATGTTGAAATTTGTGTGTGGGGGGGGGGGGGAATAAGGGACAAAAATCATTCCTTTTTCTGTCAGGGGGGGGGGGGGGAATAAGTGACAAAAATCATTCCTTTTTCTGTCAATCAATAGTGAATGTAAAGTTGTGTATTATATCCAAAAATCAACATCCTACGTCAATTTAGAAGCGGAGAAGAGGGAATTTTTCAACTTTTTGACCTTGAAACCTCAAAATAGAGCTGGGGGGTTGAAATATAACAAGTATATTTAGTGGTGTCCCAGATGTGCTTTTTGAGAATTTCGACTTTTCTTCCTTATTAAACCTACCCACCTTATTCTACTATCTTCCTGTTCTCTCCTCCTGCGCCCCTTCTTCGCCCTTCATAAAAGTGATTGTTGGGAGATTTTCCTTATTTTTTGAGCTTGTCCCGCGTATATCTCCTCTCCCCCCCTTCACAATTGAGCTGAGAAGTTGAAATCTGGTATGTAGATGTTTCAAAGGGGTTAAATGCGCCTTTCGTAGGTATCGACTTTATGGCCGGCCCTTACACCCCTCCCCCTTATAGCTCCAAAAAAGTAGTGTTGTGGACGGTTTCTCATTATTTGAGTTTATTCCTCGCATATCTGTCCTCTAAATTGAGCTAGGAAGTTAAATTCTGGTATGTAGATTTTGCAGAAGTTTTGGATGTGCCTTGTTTGGGTGTCGACTTTTTAGCCCGATTGCCCCCCCCCCTCGTAGCCCTTTTTTGTATTCTTATGGAAATCTACTCTCAAAATGAAGCCAAGAGATTGAAATTTGATATGTAGATTTTGTAGTAATCGTAGATGAGTTTTTCGCATTGTTTTCGGTTTTTTTTTTTTTTTTTTTTTTTTTTTTTTTGTTTTTTTTTTTTTTTTTTTTTTTTTTTTTTGGACCGCACATATCTCAATTCTAAATTAAGGGAGGCGTTAATTTTGTATGCAGGTTTTCTTATATATTCCAGATACGCTTTATGGAGATTTAGATTTTTCAATCTCATTTCACCCACCTTACAGTGCCAAAAAAGTAATTTTTTTCTGGTGTTTGCTGTTTTTCGAGTTTTTTCCATGTCTTTTTTTCCTCCGAATTGAGCTGAGAAGTTTGAAATCTGATCTGTAGATTTGCTTTTTGGGGGTTTCTGCATTTCAGCCCTCTTTCATCTCGTCTTCGTCGCGGAAAACTAGTTTTTTGGATGGTTTTTGCTGTTTCTCGTGTTGGTTCCACTCATATTTCCGCTTTGAATTAAACAAGCTGGTTGAAATTAATTTTGTTTGATTGATTTCTATAGACATCTGAGACTTTGAGATATTCAAGAAGTTCAGCCTTGCCCCTCTCTCTGAACTTCTACCCTCGCCTCTTGTTCGCGTGTACACCAAAATCAGCGCAGATTTGGAAAATCCGGCCATAGAAGCTGAACCGCTTATTACGATGTGTTTTTTCGCTTTAAATCAAACTACACCGCGCCGATTTAATATGGAATTGTTACGCAATACTACGTACGGTGTATGTGCATAGTACTAAGTGTACGTACGTATAAATAATACGTAACGAGGGTGGATAAAGGGATGACCACCTGGTACGTTTTAAGGAGTTGTACGTGGAGTTGATTTGCACGATTTGTATGTTTCGCGAATAGAGATATCGTACGTACGATGTTTGATTAGTTAGTTGACTGCGTATTATAAATGTATACGAGGCGAGACGGTATTTATGTCGACCTCTAATGGAGCGGTAATTCTTTAACAGCGTTGAACAGTTATAACAATACTGAACTAATAACAGTACATTAATTCTTGTCTGGTGTCTTTTCACTTTCGAGTTCAATTTCATTTCAACGCCGGTACTCGTATATTAGTAACTTACTTGTTGATATCATTTTTTTTTTTTTTCGTTCAACTTCTGCATCATATGTATGCGGTAATAAGGGTTTTGGCCACCGTTGATATGTGTTTGTTTGGTTGTCGTTGGAAGTGCCAAACGTAAATGATCACAAGTTGAGCGTGTATTTAAATTAATAGCGTCGAGCATGTTTACTTATTTAAACGTACATAAGTATTTGCCAGACGAAGTCGAGGTACTGAGAGATTGTTGACAAGATTTTTTGTTTTGATGGATTGGATATACGTATATGTTGTTGTTGTTGTTGTTGTTGTTAAGAATATATACTGCAATAAAATGAAATAAATATTTTATTTTAACGTAAGAACACGAGAGACGAAAAAAAAATGATTTGAATAATTCAAGATTTTATTCGCAACCGACGAAGCAACGTTCGCCTTCGCATTTGTGGGTAGATTATAATAATTTGTCAGTTTATAATGGAGAATAATTTCAGTATGTAAGTAAATGAACCGACAACGATGACTGTGAAATGTAGCTACGTTTTTGCGTATACGAATAATATGTGTGCAAAACTCGAGGATTTGGTTTGATGTAATATTTTACATCGTGTCGCGTCTTATGTATCTGTATCTGTCGGATTTTTTGTTTTAACTCTTTTTTCATTTAGTTTATAGCACAGAGAGAGAGGGAGAGAGACAGAGAGAGTTGCAGATTAGTCAGAGTGTACCCTGTTGAGTATGTAGTTGGTAATACGATCCGTCTCGAGCTACTTAAATAATTATCTACAGATAGACTGAAACCAAATGACAACGTTTTAAGGCTCGTGCTCGTCGAAAGTGACATCTGCGAAGGACGACACGAGAATTCGCAATAGGACACATCTGGATTTGAAATTAGTCTTTATTTGGAAATCAGCGTGTTTCTCTGTCTTATATTTCGGCTACGATGAGAGGCGAAAATAGGAAAAAAAAAAAAAAAAAAATTGTCTCCTTAGGTGCTCCGTGCGATGTGCTGCAAATACGAGGAGATACGGTTACTCGCTCCAAACCATCGACGAACTACCACTGTGAGACGGAGATAGATAACCGGTTATTGTAATTTTGGTCGAAATGCACGCATAGAACGGAGCGCGATCTTATATTATTGTCATTTAGCGTAGGTTGTCAAGCTGCGAACAGTGTTTTCTTCTACGCTGGTTTTTTATATTATTTTTATTTTTTCCGAGGCGGTAAGTTGGAGAAAAAAAAATCGTGGGTTAGAGGAAGGCAGCTTGATCTATGTGTGATAATGGAGCTGGTACGTCGTCGTAGTCGTCGTCGTCCACAGCCAAAGCTGCTAGCCAGCTTGTATGTGATGTAATCGTTTATAGGTTATCGGTCAAATCATTATGTGCAGTATGCATATTGCATATGCTGATACTCGTATACTCTTATATTGGATGTCGTATATTTCAATGCTTCGCTGTACCGTACGTGTAATGTATATATGACGAATCGTAGATCAATTAAAATACCATATCGAAATGGTTGTCGTCATTGTGTACTCTTGGTACATTATATGCAGATGATTGAAACGTATGTGTGTGTGGTAATTCGTTAGAGCTATGAAAATGAAAGAAGACCTATTGAATGACCACCTTCGCGAGCTTTTGTATTGTATAGTAGGTCTAGCTATGTTTGTATGTACTATGTGTATACATGTGTAAAAGGCATCTGGATACGAAGTATTATATTCTATTCTACCATCTGTGTTATGTGCAATATATACACTGTACATATGCGTACCAATTCCAACATACCTAGTAGTACGTATAGCAAATATTTTCGTGTTTTATTGTAGGTGGATTATCGTATAGATACTTGTGTGTATTACGAAGACGACAACCAACGTCAACGTATACAATATACATTTATTATTATACATATGTACTATGTGTAAACTAAAATTTACTCGGTGTTATTTCTTCCTGCTTTTTTTTCCCCCTTCTCTTTCTTTCTTTTCCACAGTGTTCCGTGTGGGTCGTCCAAGTCTGTGTGCTAAAGACGTGTGTTGAGTTTTATTAGATAAATTAGCGTAGTTCGATTGATTCAGCGTAGGTGCTTATAGAGCTATAAACGCAGCTAAATATATCGAGTTGATTGATTCGTCTTCGTAAGGACGAGAGGCCTGCGTGGATTTTTAAAGGTTGAGTAACATGTGTTGTATTGTACGTGTGTAGCCGAATGTTACGTGATCATCGACCACGATTAGATTTTATCCCGTAATATTGCACTGGAGTTGTGTGGTTTTTGGAACGATTCCTAAATGGATGGAATGAAATTTTGTTCGATTGGATGAATGATCGTTGATTACCGATCGAATATTATTTGTTACGATGATGGTTTTATTTGCTACGCTTAATTGGATGAATTTTGAGTGTTTTTTTTTTTTTAACTGATCGAGTAGGTGTAATTTTTTGGGTAATTATTCGTGATTGAACTGTTTTACGGTAAATATAGGGTAATTTACGGTATTTCTCGATCAATTACCGTAAATTCATCTCGGTTTTACGTATATTACCCGATAATTACCCTAGTTTATGGTAAATTACCAGTAATTACCGGTTCATTTTTGATGAATTTTGCGAATGTACGGGATGTTTACTTTTTTATGTTTTTTAAGACTATTCGGGGTGTTTTCATGAACGAAGTCGAGAGTGTGTGAAAGTCATGAAAAAGTCATGAATTCTGCTCAAGATTTTCCATCCAAATTATTAAAAATTTTATTTGTAATTTTACGCCTTGTGTAAAAGTGATGTTTTTGTATTTTTTGATAATTCGTTAATTTTTGTGATTTTTGAGCTGTAAAATGATTTTTTTTATGGGTTTTTTCATTTTTTTTTTGCAATTTTTAAGCAGTAAAATGACATTTTAAATAAATTATTTTGTAATTTTACTAGTTTTTAATTTTTTTTTGTTTTATTTTTGCGTTTTTTGAGTAGTCAATCGACAATTTTAACAATTTTTTCAAAATTTTATATCTCAAAAGCGAAAAATTAAGGCTTTTTGACAATTTTTTTCAGTTTATGTTTTTAAAGATTTTTTCGTTTTTTAAGAATTTTTTTGAGCAGAAAATTGGTAATTTCAACAATTTTTTCACAATTTTCTGCTTAGAAGGCGAAAAATTGACTTTTTTTGGCAATTTTTTTCAATTATTGTTTTTTAAGATTTTATTTTATTATTATATATTTTTTTTTTGATTTTTTGAGTAGTAAATTGGAAATTTCAAAAAAAAATTTTCATGATTTTTTACGCATGCAAGGCAAAAAATTAACATTTCCTTAAAATTTCATTCAATTTTTCGAGCTGATGATTTCCATCATTTTACATTTCAAATGAAGAAACTTGGCGTTTTTTTACATTTTTTTTTTCATTTTTTACCAATTTTTTATCTATACAATAGTATTTTAATCAATTTTTTCACCGTTTTACATGCTTTTAAGCATTCATTTCTGTTCTTTTTTTGGGAATTGCAATGACAATTTCAACAATTTCTTCATAAATTTATACTTTTTTTTTAATTTTTAATTTTATCTCAAGTTTTTTGTGGTGTTAAACGATATTCTGAACATTTCTTCTTGTCGTTTTATACCTCAAAAAATAAAAAAATCAACGTTTTTCGATGTGATTTTTCTAGTGTTCCAAGTGTTTTTTTTTTATACTGTAAAATGACAATTTTAACGATTTTTAACCGAATTTTTTCATTTTTATGGATTTTTGAAATGTAAAATGATATTTCGAATAATTTTTTCCATGTTTTTTACCGAATTTTATGAATTTTTTGCGTTGTTTGGGCAGTGAAATGGCGATTGAAGCGAATTTTTCATCAATTTATTCGTTTTTGGTTGATTTTTTTTTCATTGTTTTAAAATTTTTTTGTCGGTTTAAATGATTATAAAAGTTAAATCTCTTTGAGCTTTTTTTTTCGAATTTTTGAGCATGTCATTTTGAACAATTTTTTCTGAATGTTTCTTGTATTTTGAAAATATTCTTAAGGTTTCATATTTTTTGACGGGTAAAACACCACTTTAAACGAATTTTCTACCAATTCTCGCTACTTGAAGGTAAAATATCACAGATTTCTACATCTTTGCAACTTTAAAATTACATTTTACATCGGGACTAATATCAACTTCATTTGATGATGATACATAGAAAATTTACATCGTTACTATCTAAATTTTTGACCAAATACGAGTAAATACTCTTAAACATTGATTACTATAAATTACGAATAATTACCGGAAATTACCGCGTATTTCCCTGAATTACCGTATATTATTGTAATATCTGTATGGTTAATACTCCCATCAGATTGATGGTCGCAGTGTTTTGTAATTTTTCCTCAACAATTTTCCTTCAGCAATTACGTCAAATTTACCGAGGTAATTACAAGAATCACGTTATACAAATGTTATAATTACCGTAATTTACGTAATTCTCATTTGATTACTGTAATTTATTCACCTTTGGTGAATTTTATTTCGATTGAAAGAGGCCATATTCCCGGGGTAAATACACTAATTACGTAGTGCATATCTTGTAATTATGATAATTACCATAATTCTTGAGTATTCGCAGTAATTTATCCAATTTTGGTGAATTTTATTTCGACTGAAAGAGGTAATTTTTCATGGGAAATTACAGTAACTACGTCATGTATATTTTGTAATTACAATAATTTTCAAGTAATTACAGTAATTTACCCATTTTTGGTGAATTTTATTTCGATTGAAAGAGGTAATTTTTCAAGGGTAATTACAGTAATTACTTAGCACATGACTTGTAATTACGGTAATTGACAGAATTATCGGGCGATTACCAAAATTACGTCGTACGTGTATTAAGGTAATTACCTTAAATCTTGGGTAATTACAGTACGTTATTAATTTTTGATGACTTTTATTCCAATTGAAAGATGTCACTTTTTTGTTAAATTGTCGTATCGTTTCATCTTACATAAATCTACCCACATACTGTCGATTAATTCTGAAAACAATGTGTATTACGTTACTAATTCAAATCGCTCAAATGACATTCGGTAATTACCGTTATTAAATATGTAAATACCGGTATTTTTCGGTAAATATGGTAATTTACTTGGTAATCGCGGTAATCCTTTGCTGTATGGTTAATTTTTTTAGAAATTTTCACGTCGCAATGCGATCAATTACGATAGCTATACAATTATGTATACTTACGTCAGTAATTATGGGTAATTACTCGATCTTTGACTATATTTGAACGTTATTCAAGGGTAAATACGTATGCAACGGAATGCGATCATTTATACGCGAATATATCTGGTCGTTAGAGTACTTCCAATCTCGATCGAATAACTTACGTGACAATACCTGTACCGCAGCGTATTTCAAATACCTGAACGAAAAGACGTAGAAAAAAAGGCACAGTCAATCTTGAAAACTATGTGGGAGGGATGGAAAAACTCAAGCGAGGAGGAATCGTTTACGGTAGAATTAAATTCTCGATGCGTTTACACGCTATTTAACGCTTCTAACGTGATAGCAAGTACCTATACCTATACCTATACGGTTTGCTGCAAATACTCGTAATTGGCGTAATACGCGAGTCGCGTGTGCGCGTTTGTTTTGCAACGCACTGGACAGTGCGAATTTTTCTTCCTTTATCGAATAGCGTACGTACCGTATAATAAAGAGATTGAGTCTATTAGAAAATTGTTCGCGATTACGATAAGTCCATATATACATGCGTATAATAAACACGACGACGACGACATCGACATCGACATCGACATTAACAGCACACGTCCACGTGTGGGCTCTTCAAGGAAAACTGGAGTAGATTATGTTTTCAATGTACGGGTGTGTCTGTGTATGTGCGCGCGCTCGAGTTAATATTATAGCAGTTTAATAAATGTGCGCCAGAGTTTTTACTTGTAAATTTATCTTACGCGCATCGATTACATAAGAAAGTGAGATATACTTAGATAGACGTGCGACAATACCTAATGGGATATGTAGTGGAGGGGGAGGGGTCGCCACAGCGACTTGGTCGATTATAGTTACATTTTACGATGTGCTTATTAAAATAGATGGAAATTTGCTCGACGAAGAATGAATGTCAAAAAATGACTAAAAAATGAGGGAGATAAGGAATACCCATTATTTATTTATTTATTTATTTATTTTTTTCGTTAACATTATGGTATGGAAATTATGAGTTACGATAAGTCAGCAGAGGAGGATGCATGAAACCCACATCGTGTAATTAGCTATTGGATTATCTGCAGCTGGCAATAGGATGATGGGAGGTTGACGGTGTACGTTGTTTAATCGTGTATACGAATCAAATATTGGCATGTGCTTTACCAGCTGCCATGGATTTGGCATATAGACTGGGTCAAGAGATGTATACGCGTATATATAGTCGTATATACGTACGTATGCGCAAATACCTATAACGTGACCAAATTGGGAGTTGTAGCGATTTTATGTATAGGTAGAGAGAGGTACGTATAAGTTCGCGATGCGGTAAGTGAGCGAAATCGCGTGAAATTCTGGACATCGACGAGCAGAGCAGAGAGGAAGAAGGTGAAAAAAAAAAAAATCTTCGTTAATACGTCTACGGAAGAGTTTATTGGCCGATAGTGGTTCACACAGTACACAGAAGAAAGATAGAATGAAATAAAACAGAGACGGGAAGAGAACTCGATCAGTTGGGTTTTGTTGTACTGCGGCGATATTTTGTAAATGTGTAACCGGTTTGTTATGTTTCATCACGAATGCTAGCGTGTTCGTAAAGGTTAAGGATAGTAAAAGGTATATATTAATATATTAGAATATAAACTCTTATGTGTGCTCCAAGAGACCAACGACGCGATCGTTTTTTTTTTTTTTTAATACTGGGTACATTTTTTTCTTGGTTGGTTGGTTGGCTCGCTCGTTCGCTTTTATCCACTCCACGTGTATGAGAGAGAATATATATTTTCCCTACGGTCTGCTAATGCGACACTTTAAAAGGGAGGTTTATTCCGATTTATTGAAACGATGACCGATCCCAGAGGTGAATGTACTGACTGTGCAGCAGAGATTACCAAGATGTCACGAAGGGTGTAGACAGAAGTTTATTCTACGAATACGATTAGTTTGTTCGTAGAATTTCTCGGTGTGTTTGAAAAGAATCTGATGTTTTTTTAGCCGAATATTCCAAAGGGATGGAAAATTTTACTGATGGATTAGCGTGTTTCAGCTGAAAATATGAGTAAATTTAAAAAAAAAGGATTTGGTTGGTGATGTAATTATATGAAGGAAAGCTCCGAAGACGTTATTAAAGTTCAAAAACGATCCCATAGAAATGGTCGGTAATGGAAACGATTAAACCGAAAAAGAGATGTGTATGCACAACCACTATTTAATGGTACAAAATGGCTAATTTCGCCATTTTTGTTTGGACTTGACAATTTTTTCGTCATTTTTTCCTCGAACCCATAAGTATATTACGTGACTCGATATCAACTGACATCGAAATAATTTGATTATCAGGCTTGGTTTAATTAAAAATTTGAGGCTACATTGGTGAAAAAAAAAACTTAGTCTAAAATTCGAGCATCTCCAAAATTTTAACAGGGATGGGGGGGGGGAGTAATTGTGTGGAGCGTTGATTAAAAAAATATTCAGAGGAGGATTCGTATCAGGCTCAATCCATGTCAAAACAACTGAAATCTGGCCTAGGGTCTGGTCATTTGATTGTTCCCAAAAAAATTTTGTGAGTTTCTCTCACTAGTTCAATGCAGGAAAAAATTTCCGGCATTATTTCAGCGCTAATCCTGTATTGTGGGGGGGGGGGGGGTTAATGAGTGTTCTTAGCAATTGTCAAAAAAATTCCTGTTCTTAGCAATTGTCAAAAGAATTCCAATTTTTTGTCAAACGGTTCAACTTTAAAGGCTCGTGTTTCGGAATTGGTTAGACTTAGAGCGAACCTGTTTGAGTGTTTTTGTGGTAAATTAACAGAAAATTTGAAATTTATCAATGAAATTTTGAATGCTTGAATTCGAACTTTCGCGATAAAAGCTCAACTTTTCTTGTTCAGCTCAAAGGCTTAAAGATCTTATTTAAAAATCTGAAAAAATTATCATGAAATTACCTTTTTACGTATGTTTATTTCAACCAATCAATTTTAAAAATGAGGGATCCTTCATTTTGGTCAAAATTCAAATTTCAAAAAAAAAATGAAAGAGGTGAAGTAACGTATCGATTGTTACTAATTCGCTTTTCTGGAATCGAACATGAAATTAGTTTCTCAAACCAACTCCACTGTATCCTCATGATTCATATTTTTGATAATTGGAGGGGTTAGCTGAAGCACGAAGTAGTCGGATCAAGAAATCAAGTTGATATTTGAGCTCAGTGCTATGAAATTAGCAGGATTGGTTGTGCCGTAAGATGTTTCAACTTTTTAATCTTAATTTTTCTGGTAGATAAAAGGGGCGAGATAGTGGCAGATCTAAAAAATTGGAGAATGTTTAAATTCAATGACTTCGAATTCGTAGGAATCAATATGTTAATTCACTTGGTCCATTTTTGCTTGATTTTCTATGTGATATTGTCAGTGAAAACGAAGCTATTTCAATCTATCGATCTATGACGGATTGGTGAAGGGGATGGAGGACTATCAACAAAATCCATTTTGGGGTCCTAGAAGTCTATTACGAGTACTTTTAACCATACCAAATATTTATCCCACTCTCCCCTCTCCCATCTGAAAATCATTTGCTTAGCTTTGTATCGACCAAAATCGATAAAATGTGGGGAATAATGGGAATGACCTCAAAGCTAAAATTCAGTTGTACCCAGATTTGGGGAAGGCAATGCTGAGGCCTAAAATCACAAAATAGTTCCTTTCTGAGCCAATAAATAGGCAATAAAAAGTTGTACAACATATGCAAAAATCAGCCCCCTAGATCAATTAGAAGGGGAGATATGAGGGTTTTTCGTTTTTTTGACTTTGAAAAAAGACAGTTCCTCTTATATCTCTCCTCCAAATTGAGATAGGAATTTAAAATTTGGTGTGTAGACTAAGTAGCGGCTATAAATGTGCCTTTTGGAGGTTTCGACTTTTCAGACCCATTGCGCTCCCTTATAGTCTAGAAATGTGGGGCTTTGGATGGGTCTCCTTATGTTTTGAGTGTGCTTCGAAATTCCCCTCCAAATTTAGTCAGGGAGTTGAAATTTGGTGTGTAGATTTGGTAAATGTCGACTATCCTGATGGGGAGGGGGGAGTCTCTACAAGAATCATATCAAAAGATGAAGTCGAAATTCCAACTTAAGAATACTGCTCATCTTATAAAGTTGAGCTTTAATCTCAATATTTCGAAATTTGCAATTTCAAAATTTTGTTCATCAATTTTGAATTTACAAAACCCCGCAAACAGGTTCATTTTAAGTCTAGCTAATTCCAAAATATGAACCTTCAATATTGAGCCTTTTGACAAAATATAATTGTTCGAAAATTATTCTCCCTCCCCGCCTTCTAAAGAGTTGGATTCCTTCACTACATCAGACCTCTAAGGTCAGATTTCAGTCATTTTGACTTGAAATAAGCCATTATTGAAATTTGAAAAGCTTGTTTATTCATTCAGAGCCTTTTTAAATTCACTGCAGATGTTTAAATTGAGCACATAGTTTAATCAAGTGGTCTGGAAATACTTATTCAAGGTGTAGATTTTTCAGCCTTCTGGCACCTCTTTGCAGTCTCAAAAAAATATGCATGTTTAGGAAATTTTACGATATTTCTTTGTCTGTTTCTTGCCTAGAATCTGCCCAATCGATCCGAGAAACCTAAATTAAGTGGACAGTTGATTTAAAGGTAGTTTTTTGAAAGATGGGGAGGGGACGTTGAAAAGACGTTCTGGATTTTTTATTTCATTTCTTTTTACACTTATTGGATGGATGCTTTTCAATGATTTTAAAATTTTGTTTCTCGTCTTTATTCTGCGCGAATGTAGCGGTGAGCTTAAAATTTTTCAAATTGATTTGATGTCTTTTTTGAGTGTTTCAGTAACCCACTGTCTGTAAAGTCTCCCCTTCCACTTCCCTCTTCCCTTCTCCATATGACTTGTACTAGGTACCCTAGATGGAGCGACTTTTCAGTCCTTTCTCAACTCATTGTAGGTCCATGAAAATGACATATTCAGGCAATTTCAAGCGAATTCTTTGAATATCTCCTTGCTTGGTGGTCTCTTAAATCGACATAGTTGGTAGATGGTTTGTATATGCTAGAACAGGAGGGAAGTTGGACTTTTCGTATCATGTGTATTTCTTTACAGTCTCTTAGCAGCTGATTTTCAGATATTTTTTAACGGTTTTATTTACATTCTCACCTAAATTCTACTCAAATTGACGTAAGTGTATGGGCCAGATACGCTCGTACAGGGTTTCAACTGCTCATTCTGAAATTTCCCCTTCCCTCGCTAGTCTCATTTCCTTTCCTAGACTTATATACCCTTAGGCAGAGGTCTTAATGATCTTCGGTTCCGCGTCAATAGACGCTTATAAAATTATTCGAATGACCATAATGATTATGCGAGTATTACGGACACGTTAGCCGAAGGTTCAAGAAACAATCGTTACGAGTATAGAATTTCCCAACATATGGCCAAGACACACGAGTACCCCCTGTGAAGAGAGTAATTAAACATCACACCCTAGGGGATGATCAGATGTGAGGAAAGTGATGTCGAAAATGAAATCAAAATAGACGTTGGTTCGTCTCGCGTATACAGATGGCTATCGAGAAAACAAAAGTACATACCTACATAATTTATAAGAGAATGTAAAACGGAATGATGCGGTGCTGGTATCTCGGGTTGGGGAAACATGGTCGCTTCGGATCAGTTGTGTGCGACCAAAGTTAATTATATCGTTTTTCAGAATAGAAAGACAGGCTCGCACGTTGTCGATCGTTAATTATATTATTAATTGAACTGTGACGCAATACAACGTACCAATGCGCGTTTACTAAGGCGACAACACAAGATAAGAAACGACGACGACGACGCGACGTATGCGCATGTGTTTGTTTGCGTACTTGCGCAGGCGCAATTTACGTATTTATATGCATAAATGTAGGTATTTGAGATTGTGCTTACCTATATGGAGAGGCTGTGTTGTTGTTGTGTGTGTGTTTTATTATTATTTATTTTGCACCATAAATATCAAACTAGCGGCGGTGTGCTGTATTGATAAATGGTAAACATAAGGCCAGAATGAATGTGGCCGATGAAAATGGAAAGTACGAACGGATACTTTTAATTAGCATATTAAGACTCTCCGTCAAGCCGCCTCAATCGCCGTTATTTACCACGAATGGATTACATGAAGGTGGTGGCTTCTCGTTGAGAGAAAGAAAACACAATGATGTTGATTGGATTGGATGCAAGAAGATGAGATTTATCGGGTTACACTAGGCGAGATATGATATCTTGGGTCGTGCCCCATCTCTTATACGTATTTCCCTCTCAAAAAAAGCTACAGAGCTAGAATGAGATTATGTCTGGCACGAAGCAGTTCGACATGAATAGATAATGCACGAGTGAGATGAGTTGGTATCCGCAGAGTGAAAATGATAATTTCGTAGTCGAATTTTACTTTTAATTTTTCTTTCATCTTATAATAAAAAATTATTTTTTTTTTTTACAAAGTCATTATCACGATACGATCGTATAATAGGAGGAGATCGTATTCATTTTGAACGTAGCTATGTCTTTGTACGAGCCTTGTATATTACTGATAAGCCATAGTAGGTATCTTGTTGAACCATCATCTATACGTATAAGAAAAGAAGAAGACGTCTTCTCTTTTTGAGCTGGATGGGTAGAGTAGTTGAAGAAAGGCCACCAAAACAGAAAAGCACCTTATCATGGTGATTCGAATTAGAGCACAGCAAATCTTGGCGCGTACGTGAATCGATAAGGTGTTCGATGAATCGATTATAACTAGACCCAGCTAGGTACGTTTACTACAGGTCGTATTTTCAAGGAAGATGAACAAGATGACAAACTCGGTGAACTGGTGCAACGGCGCTACGTGCTCTAGATTAGACATTGGTCCGGTTCAGCGTCGTTATCGTCGTCGTCGTAGTCGTCATCTTCGATGACGTAGTAATTAGGATTTGTTATAGAATTTCTCGCCGTGTTAAGAAGGTGATTTGGCATTACGGCCGGTATTATCAACAATGATGACACGGTCTAGTTGCGATTCGTATGTGTTTTGTGTGGTTTTGACGATACACATGATAGGCTGCGCTCACTCTTCGGTGAACTAGAGGTTGTAAAAATGTACACATTTTTATGTACACCGGAGAGCGAACGGATCTAAAGGATTGGGTGTGTTCTTAATGGGTGCTGATGGATGTGAGTAGTACGTTCCTACTTCAGCACGCAGTATAAATGTTGATTTGGGTGAGGTTTCTAATTTGAAATTAGGAAGTTGTTGTACTGCTGAGAAAGAGAGAGTGTTACATTGTCAATGGAAAACCAGGGTATCAACGGAATTCGTTCCAGGGACCTGGAAGACCATTGAGATCACTTTTGGCCATGTTCAGATATGTATTCTGTTTATTTTATTTTTTTCCCTCTTAAGATAAAAACCATTTGTTCAGCTCGATACCGAACAAAAACAGTCAAATTTGAGAATGAGGCTTAGATTGGTTGCGAGTTTGATATTTTTGAATGTGAATGACCTTGGGTCGAAATTCAGTCATGTCCAAATTTGGGGAGGGGGCTTTGAAGGGCTGAAATCTCAAAAACCGTTCGTTTTTAAATCGAGTGAAGAGTTGAAACCTCCAAAAAGCGTATGTAGAACCCCAACTAAAGCTGCATACCAAATTTCAACCTTCTAACTTAATTTGGAGATGAAACACAAATGAGACGAAATTGAAAAACGCTAAAAATTGCCCAAAAAACGATATTTTTGGGTTCTGTGGTTATGTAAAGGGGGGCTGAAAAATTTAAATCCTCAAAAAGTACATTAATAAACGTTACTAAATCTCCATAACGAATTTCAAATTTCTTGCTCAGTTTCGAGAGAAGA
The DNA here is from genome assembly GCA_900060175.1 of Ferrisia virgata. Taxonomy (NCBI): domain Eukaryota; kingdom Metazoa; phylum Arthropoda; class Insecta; order Hemiptera; family Pseudococcidae; genus Ferrisia; species Ferrisia virgata. The sequence goes on from FIZR01028745.1 coordinate 37,061, forward strand.
TCGACGTATGAATAACTCGATAAACGACCAAAACTGTCAAAAAAAAAAAAACTGGGATGAGCTGGAAAATGGCAAAAACCGAATCGGGCTTTAAGGGGATGTAATGGAGCTGATGATGGTGATGGTAATGTAAGGAACCGCATTTTTTCAAGGTCGAAAGGAGAAAACCTCTCATATCTCCCCTCCTATTGGATGTAGTAAGATAATTTTTGAATATGTTGTTCAACTTTTGATTGTCTATTGGTTTGCTCAAAAATAAACAAGTTTTGCAATTTTTGCATCTCAGCATCTCTACCTCCCCCTCCCGTTGCTCAAATCGGGACATGAATGAATTTTGACCCCAGATCATCCCAACGGATATATGTGTGACTGGTTGCCAATCCAAGATTGCTGGCTTAATTTGAGCAATTTTAGTCGGCATTCAGTGGAGTAAATGATTCAATTTTTTTTAATTTTTAGTCTGATTTTCCTTGTCATATTGTCCATGAAAATTAGCCTATTGCGGTCTAACGACCTACGACGTATGAGGGGAGGGGAGAATGGAATATCAACAAAAATCTGTTTTGGGACCCCAGAAATCATTACGACTATTTTTGGTCGTTCTATAAAATAATTAGCTCAACTCGATACCGAACAAAATCGACCAAATTGGGGAAATAAGCTTTGATTGGTGTTCCGTTTGACATTTTGGAATAGGTATGACCTCGGGTCAAAATTCTGTTCTGCCCGAATGGGGGGGGGGGGGGGGGGGTGAAAAAATAAAAACCCCAAAAATTTTTTTTTTTT
>FIZR01028748.1:0-26965 GCA_900060175.1 Ferrisia virgata
TTGACAATACCAGGATGGCTAGCTTTCTCATTCAACAGGCCACCAGATCCGGGGATCAGTAAGATTATTTGTTGAAACAAATCATTCGTAGATTATTCTTATCAATTTCAGGCCCAGTAAACTTTCAAAAGAGAAAGTAGGCTTCCTGATTTTGTTATCAGCATTTCAAAAGAAATTGTCTTCGGCAATACTAAACTAAAAAGATGACAGTCTGGGAATCGTCGAAAAAAATTAATGATTCCCGACCATTTTCATAATTTGAGAGGTGAGAAGTGATTTTCACTTTTATTTTTACTTTTTCCAGATGAATTTTTCAAAATACTATAATTACTTTCTGTACCACCCTAGCCCAGTATTGGGCCAATGTCAGATGTCCTAGCAGTATTTTCTACATGTGGATTCCAGGCACGGCCATGTCAAATCATTTAATTTCATAGAAAAGTCCGAATTATTAGTATATGGATTACTAAATTGAAAATAAGACACAATGCTGTTGTGCACAACTTCATATTTCCTCTGTTACAGAATGCTATGCATCGTTGAACATAATATTTCTTTTCCCCTACTGGGAATTCAAGTCTTCTAAAATAGTCTATCAATTTCTCACTTCATTTTCAGGGGCTAGGCATGCTACCTGAAAAACTAATGTTCTTTGGTGGTCAACTTGATACCCATCACTAGCATAATTTGTTAGCAGGACTGGTTTGTCTTGGGTACAAGGGGGTTAATAAATTCCCTATTTCGTTAGTTGTCTATACCCATATACACCTTTTCTCCTTATGACACAAAAGTACAAATTATTTATTCGCGTTGTTATTATCTCTTAGAAATGGCACTATTCAGTCTACCACCTTTTGTCGAGGTGAATATATTGAATACAGAAATTCGTAAATCCAACAGCATTGTACTAGTCAGTAGTGCACTCAGTAAACAAGAGAGCCCATAGCCAATCCGGATGGTCTTTTAAATATAAGCGATGCTATTAGTGGAAAGGAAATATTATCTCAGCCAATGAGAAGCGACCTCCATGGTGGTGGAATATCGACGGTTATCTGTAGTGTAACCTGAAAAACTGATTTACTTTGGTGGTCAACTTGATATCCATCACTAGCATAATTTGTTAGCAGGTCTGGTTTGACTTGGGTACAAGGGGGTTAACTTGCCGATACCTCTACGTATACCTAGTTTATGTAACTAACGTAAGCACGAAGTTTAACGTATATCATACTCGAATATGTAGTAACAATATTCCAGACTATGTTACCTGAAAGCGAAGAAACCTCTTCTTCCAGGACCGTAATCCGGAGGCGATAACTAATCGTAGAACTTCTCTGTCGAAATTTACATCCCATCCTTCGTGAGTGACGGCGAACGAAAAAGCTACTGCTGAATGAGCTTCCGCCATGTTTGCTCAACTTTACCGATGCTAATGTTTGGTTTATTTTTCGAAAATATACGAGTATTTTACTAAGCTCTCGAGCAAATTACTCGCGTCTTCGGGCTAGCTAGTTTTATCATATGCGGTATCGGCTGGTTTTCACGATTACTCGAGGTGCAGCGACGATTTAATCAATTCTGTAACATATTTAATATCATGCATATGTAGTTTGATGAGAATTTAGGTCACGTAATACATAATAAATAGTTACAGATAATTTAAAAACAGCTCGGTAGTTGATATACGAACAATCAAATCATACCGATACCGGTTAGAAAAAAGAAAAAGCTTTGGTAGGGAGATCAGCTTATATCTACATAAATTTCAAGTCAGCCTGTTTGTCAATAACCTTCTTGTGATAAGACGACGCTACCATCATAGAACATGGCCAATTGAACGAAATACCATGTACCAACTTGCAGTATATATGTAGGCAGGTAGGTAGGTAGGTATACTTGAAAAATTTGCGAGTTATAAATTTTTATCACAGCTACATATGTATGTGTATGTGTGTACATTCGCAACGTTCTCAAATCGTTATATTCGTCAGTCGAGTCGTACACAAAAAATTATCTACGATTACATAGCAGCTAGCAGTAATAAAAACAGCAACAACAACAACAACATTATCGAACTTAAGCCACACATGACGGGCCGACATAAACGCGTTCAGCGTCAACGTTTGACCTTCAACTTGATGTAACATGTACTGTAAGCTTGTACGAGTATGCTTTTGCTATTGCTGCTTCCATTACCGCCGTAGCAGGGCACCGTGAAAAGCTAAAATTCCACAAGGTAATCGTGTATTAGTTCGTAATGGTAGATAAATACGTAAAAACCAGCATTTTCCGTATCTATACACTATCTTATCCAAATACACAACACACCCACCATCTTAGGTACCAAAAGTAACGTGAAGAAAAAAAATACTACAAGTAAACAATAATGACAAAAAAAGAACAAATCACGACAAAAAGAAAACAACTAAATTAACAATTTTTATGGTTACTCAACAGCGAAATAAATATGTAAATATTGATAGATTTGAAGCTGAAAAACTAAGTCGAGTACCCCCTCTTTTCGTGATATTCCGAAACATGTTTTTAGAAAAGCTGACGTAAGTTGAATTACTTACCAATTAAACTTTTGGCATTCTAAACTTTCTTTTTGAAAACAACTCGTATCGGGTACTTCAGTCATAATAAGATGTCATCGCGGTTCTACGTCAATTAAGCACATACCAATGTACTGTATATACCCTCTTGTGACCTCGTCACGTTTTGCTCGCAATATTCAAAAGGTAAATACGTAACACAGCCAGTATCGTATCGATAGAAAAATATTTTTGTTTACCAATTCGAAATATATACCTATTCTTGGTAAATTTTATGCATACAAATTAGCTTCTACTTTGAGAAAAATTATCGTATTTTTGTTCGAGTAGTTTAACAAGAAAAACGAGCAAATTTAAATTTTTTTAAAGATCAAAGTTTTCAAAAATTGATTTCGCTATAAAATAAATCGTAAGATGATGTTTGACAGAGTTCTCATTTTTCATTAAATTGAAATTTTTTATTAATTTTTGATAAGAGCAAAGGTTGACGTTGAAATAACTGCTGACTGAAACCATGGAAAGGCGTATCAAGGACCCATGAAAAAAAGTTACGAGTAAAACTTTAATACTGTAGATCAATTTGAACAAGGAACATGTGCGAGACAAACTCAAAAAAAAAAAAAAAACGCAAAAAACTGTCTAAAAAACAATTTTTTTTTGGTCTGTGAGAAGATATAGTGGAGTTGAAAATTAGAAACTTTACAAAAAAAACATCTGAGAACCCCGCTAAATGCACATCACAAATTTCAACATCTTAGCTCAATTTGGATGAAAGATATGGGAAGAATTAACTATAGAAAAAATTTCGTGAAATAGCATGATTATGTAAACTGAACACGATGCTTTTCACCTAATCATTGTTATACTTAATCAACAAACCAAACGGGGGGGGGGGGGGGATATGCGAAAAACAAACTTACAAAATGAGAAAAACCGACAAAAACAACTTTTGTGTGGCTGTGAAGGGTTGCAATGAGGCTGAAAAGTTAACACCTCTGAAAACACATCTAACTCTAAATACCAAATTTCAACTACCTAGCTCAATTTGTCGGGGAATTACGCGAGGAACAGATTTAAAAAATAAGGAAAACTAACCAAAAAGCTACATTTTTGAGTCTGTGACGGGGTGCAATCAGGCTAAAAAGTCGAGACCCTCAAAAATCACATCTAAGAAATCTACATACCAAATTTCAACTTCCTAGCTCAATTTGTGGAGGAGTTGAGCGAGGAACCATCTCAAAAAAAATTGAAGTACTTTTGCCTTGCATTAAAAAATTCTAGATTATTGGTGTGTAACATATCCATGTCAAAATTTTAACATAAAGTGCAAAAATCATTCAATATCATTTTTTATTGCGAGTTTTTGATCAAAAACTACAAATCAAAAATGTTTAATCATCTCTTCACTCGATTCTGACATTTCATTTTATTATTTCTCAGCAAAATAAAGATTATACAATTATCCATCATCACGAGCTTCTAATCAAAAACTTCAAATAAAAATTTATTTTTATTTTTTAATTGTTTTGATTGTTTTATTTTTGTTATTTTTTGATCATTTTTATTTTTTAATTTTTATATTTCTGTGCTTTTCAATTTTTGCAATGATACATTTATATCAAAACCTTGATAAAAAGTACAAAAGTCATCAATTTTTTTTAATTTTTTTGTTGCTTTCTATTTTTAATTTTTTAGTTTTTTTTTCAATTTTTCCAATTAGACATTCATGTTAACATTTGAACAGTACGTGCAAAAGTCATCAATTTTTCTAATTTTTCATATAACACTTTAACATAAATTGCATAAAGTTGTAAATTTTTATTTACTATTCAAATTTTAAAATTTTTTCGAGTTTATAATTTTAATTTGATTTCTTTTATTTTTTAATTTTTATTATTTTTTATTCTAAATTAATTTTTTAATCGATTAGGCATGCAAGATAACTTTTCAACATTAAGTGCAAAAGTCATCAATATTTCCATTTTTCAATTTTTTTTAGAAATAATCAACTTGGACATTTTAACATAAAGTGCAAAAAATAATTCATGATCATCCTTCATTACAATGTAATATCAAAAACGTTACTTTTTCAAAAAATGACCTTCGAACCATAAGACATATCCATGTCAATAAAGAAAATCGAGCAAAAAACTACTTTTTCGGGGCTGTGAGGGGACGGAATCAGGCTGAAAAGGCGAGACCCTCAAAAATAACATCTGTGACCCCTACTAAGTCTGCATAGCAAATTTCAACTCCCTAGCTTAATTTGGAGGGGAGATAGGAGAGGAACGGCCCTTTTTCAAGGTCAAAAAAAAGGGAAAACCCTCATATCTCCCCTCCTAATTGATCTGAGAGGCCGATTTTTAGATACATTATGCAACTATGGATTGTCTATCGATTAACTTGAAAAGAACAATTTCTGCGATTTTAGTCCCTCAGCATCCCCTCCCCCAAATTTCGGCAAAACTAAATTCTGACTCGAGGTCATCCTCACTCCAAAATATCAAATGACCCGTCAATTGAAGCCAATTTTTCAAATTTGGTTGACTTTGATCCGTAGCGAGCTGAGCCAACAATTTTTAAATTTCGGAGGGAAAAATAAAGTAAGTATCTGTCAGGGTTAAAAATGGTTGCAATAGTCTTCTCGGACCCCAAAACGGATTTTGTTGATACCCCCCCTCCCTCACTTTCGCATTAGGTCGATAGACCGTAATAGCCTGGTGTTCGTTGACAGTATGACATAGAAAATCAGGCTGAAAACATTAAACACGATTTGTGCTTAGGTAACAACCGATATTCATAATCAGTGCACGTTGAGTCATTCTGGGACATCAGCATCTGCTCCATTGGCCGCGGGTATTTTCGCACTCGTATTGGAAGCCAAGTAAGAACCACAGAAGAGTAATTCGATTTCAACTAGTGCTGCGATTAAAAATTAATTCGATTAGCTACCGATACATATACCTACCTAAATTGTCGCACGTATTAGGTACTAAGTGTAATAACCTTTAATTTTCGCAATCGAAAATTATCAATTAAACGAAAAATATCCGAATGGAACTAACGAGTAAGCCGAAGAATATCAACATACAAATAGATCTAATTAATTAGTTCGTATATTGCTCCGTAACCAACGTATATTGGTTTCCATTAAAATACACAACTTTGTAATTTCGCGGTTCGCTACCATTCGTAAGGGTGTATCCTGTTTAATCCTTTTTTACATCAGTTCGTTGTACAACAACCTATCTCGCCTTCTTTTACTCATCAAACAGCTACACAGCTACACCTATCAATTTAACTAAACGAAACTGTGTTTAACATTTAGCAAGAATTTAACATGGCGTGATGTGTATCATATTGTGATTTGGACCGCTGAAGTGGCTCCTCTAGAGAAAAATGTAGATTGGACGCAGAATGGGTTCGGTCTTTGGTACACGCCGCAATTCGGATTCGGTTTAATGGATGCATACAAAATGGTATCGTTGGCATTAGACTGGCAAAATGTACCAGATAAATACATTTGCTCGATACCTTTCGAAATTTAGTAAGTTTTAAAAAATCATCTCTACGTGATAAGGCCTGTTGGCAAATTTGGAAAATTGCAAAACGATGTTATCTACTATATAATATATTCGAAGTTCGAACTTACGATAAGGAAAACATTGAAACAATTAAAAACATAAATTTCTTTTGTACAAGCTACAAGTTTCATTGTTGATTGGTTTGATCGAATGAATTGGTTTAAATAAATTCTAAAGTATTTACTCGAAAATGAGAGTTCAGTTTACGAAGAACATTCAACTTTGTTTTTACTAACAAAATGATTATAAAAAGTTTTTAAAATTTTCACGCAACTCCGAGAAAAACTACCTAAAAGAGGTAAAAATTACGGGTAATTATTCAAAGTGTCGACGCTTATTCCAGCAATTTCGCCAAGCTTATACGGTAAAAGTTGTGAAATTCAAACGTATGAACATAATTAAACGGCTCTATTCAATTTAAATTAATCAAAGGTTCAAATTACATTTTAATGGGTTTTTAATTCAAATGGAAGGTCAACCAGTAGAAATTATTTACATGTAAGTTGTTTTTTTTGTTTTTTTATTTTTATTATTTTTTTTTTATATGTAGCCAGGATGAAAATACTGTTAGTAATGGGCCACCTTTTACCGCAACAGAGCGTACAGATGCTTGCCACGGGGCCATTAAATATTTGGAGCACGTACAACTGAATATAACGATATCGTATCCAGTTCGTGGATGTTTAGAAATTGTCCTTGTATCGCCTTTAGGTAATTGAGAAAAGCATTTCATTAGTAAAATAGAAATTGGCAAACAAAATTCATGTTTTTAGAAACGGACATGAAATACACCAATTGAAATGTGATTTTTATAGGAACGTTGAGTAAAGTAATGGAAGAAAGGAAAAATGATTATTCGAGAGTTGGATTCAAAAATTGGACATTTTTATCTTTACAATTTTGGGGCGAAGAAGCATCTGGTGATTGGATGGTGATGGTTACTGATAAATTGACGGTAATTAATATTTTATTTCAATTCAAGTCTCAATTTGTACGACCGCAACGTTTACAATTTCGAAACAGTTAACTGAATAATTTTTCATAGTAAATAATTTCAGTCATTTGAAATATGCGCTCTAACGGAGAGATTCACACAATAAAGTACCTATGAAATGAAAATGAAATTTATCAAAATAAAAATCGTTAGGTATTCTACTACGTTTTTTACGGTTCAATAATAATTGGTTCAATTTAATATTCCACCAATCATTCGTCATAAAACAAAACAAGTGAAGCGTAATTCCATAATCCGATTAACGTTACCTATACGAATAATAAAATTTTCACTTTTTTTTCCTCTGGAAAGCAACCAAAACCCAACGTTTAAAAAATATTCACTCAACTAATCATTGACCTAATTTCCAACCTTAAAAGTATACCAAAATTGCTACGAAAAATACTTGCATCGAAAAAACTGAACAATTATTTTTCAACACGATAAATGTCGAACGAAAAAAATATTCCACTAAAAAATAAATATTTTATCGTATCAATGTATAAAAAAACTTTGATAAAACTAGTATATATTTAAAACTGAAAAAACCTTTGCAGGGTAGTACAATACAACGTCGAGGCACAGTGGAGCAAATACAATTAATACTTCACGGTACCAAGGAGATTCCTCGTCATTATATTGAAACAGAAAGGGAATATGTACCTTTTTTTTGAAGTGTTACACGACACGAGTTAATTAAAAAATAGTAAGTAGATGATTTATTGAATCAATTTGTATCCACTTATTAAAAATTACATTTTCAATAAACTTTGAAATTTGAATAATTAGTAATTCGGTTAATTTCATACACTTCATCTCTCATCGAAATACGTAGCTAGAATACAAACAATATACATGGTTGACATACGTAGGTAAGTAATTGGCGCGAAGAATGATACAACAGGTATCACCTTTTTCTCTCTCAAAAATTTAAAATATTGCCATCATCAAAAAGTAGAACTTTTTAAAGCTTGACAATTTTTTTCTCCTAAAAAAAGCTTTTACAGTTGGTTGCTCGGTGATCATCTAAATTCTCATTAGTAATGAAAGCAACGTTCTTTTAAACTTTTTGCAAGTGAATCAAGATGGCCTTTTTTTTATATAGGCTACCTATATAGTTTGCTGAATTCAACACGAAGGAATTTTCACAAGAGAAAATGAAGTAAAATAGTTTTGTTACTGAAAGATCACATTTAGTATACAATTAGAAACAACGTCTCTTTTGCGTAAGTTCTAAAAGTGTTCAAAAAAAAAATATAAATATATATATAAAATACAAAACGGATACAAAAGTGCCTAAAACAAAATGTTTTTTAATCATCGCGGTTCAGATCATTGACATTTAATTTTTTTTTCTACAAAAACATACACCAATATTTTGTTCTGTCAACATACGACAAACAGTATGTGTTCATCAGCGGGTTAATTTGAAGCATTTAATCATTGATTTTTATATTTACAAAACAGTTGTCAAAGAAACCAAATAAAAATAAAATTTTAAATGTGCCGTTCTCTAATAAAAAGACTTAGATACATTGGTAAAATAACCATTAATTTCCCCATCTTCACTTAATTCCTATATTATAAAGTAAATAAGATTTTCACGAATAACTTCACATCTAACTTCACAAAAAGTTGATTAAATTTCAGACGGATTCAAATGTTACGGACCGATTTCAAGGTATTGGATCTCTTAATTTTTTCAGCCGAGGCTTATGATAAAAAATCAAGTTTATTCTTCGAAAACTCATCAATAATGCAAATATTTTTTACACAAAAAAATAAGCGTAGGTTCACGAGATATTGTTTTTAAATGGAAAGAATAATAATCGCTAATGGAGGCAAATTGGCAAATAATCAAAAAGTGACGTGTAATCACTAATCAATGTGTAGTTCGAAATTGAATGAACTACCGCAGATGAAAGTTTTGATACTCCTTCTGCCTTGTCTATAGAATGTGTGCAATTTACCACTGTTTGTTCTATTCATATCATTTTTTTTTGTGAAACCATGAACTGATAGCAGGTACAGCATATATGTACTAGTAATATTTGGCGCTACGAATGAAGTTTCATTCATCGTAAAATCACTACTGTACAACAGAAATATCGAACTGTCGGGGGAACGAATGTAGCAATTATTTCAGGTTAACTAATGATCGACATCAATCTATTAAGGATCGAACACATATATGGTCAGTTTTATTTGACTTGTCACTTGGAAAAAAGTAAACAAATGCTAATTAGCCAATAGGATATCTTAATTTGGTCATTTTTAGGCATCTTATTGGTTGACGAGCATTTGTTTACTTTTTTCCAAGTGATAAGTTGAATGAAACGGACTACCTACAGTTTGTTTTGTTCAATTTGGTACCTTGGAAAAAAGTAAACAAATAATAATTAGCCAATAAGAGGACTGAAAATGACCAAATTAAAATATTTTATTAGCTAATTAGCTTTTGTTTACTTTTTTCCAAATGTCAAGTTGATGAAACGTACAATGCAGTATAAATTGTCCAATTTAGCATGAGCTAAATTATCAGAATTGCATTGCTGAAAGCGAAAATGAAATGGCATCAGGATTTAACGATACTAATTATTGAGATGGCCCTGTGAGCCCTTGTAGGTAATGGGGTCTTCGTTTAAAAAATGGAAATGCGTATGTACATGTCTACATGTACATACAGACCTGCAAAATGGTCTCAAAAAAATTAAAAATCCATCAATGTGAATATTGGAGGCGTTTTGAATACCTAAGTATATAATTATATCATATACTTCATCGACGGATATTCAACTTGGTTCAAAATTATTTTCATGCGTGACGAAATATTTTCGTGTCCTATTCGATCTCTATCACATTCGCAATTGAACACTACTATTATAAAGGTCGTATATAAATATTTTATACTTATTCATTTTGAAAGTTTTGAAATTTTCTGTTATCAGTGAAATTGTATAATCAGTACATATTTATTGTATTGAAAGTGTCCATTTCCATAGTTTTATCGCACTTGTAAGACTGTAAAATAATCCACGAACATTATTATCTATAATACATAGGTGTATTTCATAACTAACAATAACATATCAAGTGGGAAGTAATTGGAAGAATTTTAATTTTTCTACAGCGCAATGAAGTTTTCAGATCGGAACCTGCTATCTCTTTGTTCTTGTCACTAAATTATATTACTTAATGAATCAATAATGATGTAATAAATAACGTATACTTACCTCACTTACTGAATTGTCAAGTTACCAACATTGAAATCATCATTGGAATCAGAATTTTACATACAAAATTGATTTTAAATCTGACCAACGCAGGAGACTACTGTCCATGCCCATTGTATTTGTGCTTTGTTACATCTTTTGTCAAGAAGCAAATTAGCTACTTAATATGGAAACTATTAAAAATTTATCATTAAGGGAAATTTGCACATCACACAGCAAATTAAATTTAAAATAGGAACGTAGCACTCTTACTTCACTCTTTGGTTTATATAACACATATGTAGCATTTAACCATTAACAGTGTACTTCTTGTAAAGAAAATAAAAAAAAAAAACGATCGGCCAACAGCCCAACGCCATGCTATGTCGATGTCAAGCGGCCAAACATCTATGTTGTGCATCAAAATATAATCAAAACATTGTTATCAGCGTTCAGAAATCATCGAATCATTCTTGTGGGTTCTTAGTTTCTTCTTGTTAATCTGACTTACGTTTCATTTCCTGCAGTAATGTGAGTCCGTTGTAATTTGTTGTGTTTGTAAGGCTCAGGCATCGTAAAATCTCCGACAGGTAAAATGAATCTAAAATTTTATTAATTGATTTTTTCATGATCCGAAGTTGACGGACCATAGAAAACGAAATTAGTACATTTCGGTATGTATGCAAATTATGCAATGCACGCTCACCTACAGAGGAAAGAATTGATGTATAACTTTTTCAGGTGAAGGATCAGAACGAAAGAGCAAAAGTATCGCTAATTTTTACTCCGATCAATCTGAAATTTGGTGTGCAGTAATACAAGTCAAAATTTTAAAGAAAGAAGCATGAATTTTCAACTGTATCTTTTGCAATGTCAACATAATTACGTAGTTCAGTGAGTAGATATACATAATTATATATATACATCATGTAAACAGTCGCATCCGATTTAATGTCTCATTAATTGGAAAGAGAATCAATAGCCTGTGGTTTTAAACGCATAACTGTACCACATTGTTAATAGACACCCGCCGCATCCCTCAGCGAATAAAAAATTTATAAACGTTAAAGGTGCAAAGCGAGACGACGTAGTCTTTCGACACCGGTGGCAGTTTTTCGGTTACCTTTGCTCGAATACAACGTGCGCGCTATGACCTCAATTTGTTGCCTCGTATTTACGTTAAAACGTTTAATTCGGTGAAAAAATGATAATATACGTACATACATATCATTTTGATTAATAAACTAGAATGATCAGTACAATTACCTTTTCTTGAAATATCAAGTAAGTTTTTTCAAATTTTCAAATGCACCTTAGCTTAATATGTGTGGGATGTTTGTTATAATGTTATTTTATTTCAAAAGAATTACTAATGCCGTTTGTACTTACTAGATAGGTTATATCATGAGGCGATTCTAATAAATTTTTGATAAATTTTACATGAAAAAGATGAGCTTGTGCTGAGATAATTACTCTCCTCCTTCACGAAAAAGTGCCTTCAAATGAATTAATTTTTTAAATAACGTTTGCGTATGCAGATGTAGTGTGCATTTCTAATTTTTCAACGATTATCTACTCAATGGAAAATATTTTGAGAAAAGTTCTGATGACATTTTCAAACCCTGTAGTTCAGGTCAGGTTGAAAAAAATACTTGACATTTACATATATATAAATAAAAAAAAGCGTATAGCCACAAGATATACTTTTTAATTACCGGAATAGATAGATATAATGCCAGATACCTATATATTAAGTTGAAAAAAATGAAAGTATAAACATCATTTACTTGTTGTTTGTTGAGACGATGAAAACTCGCAAAGGGCGAAAGTAAGTATCTATTTAGTTTTAATCTAAGAAAATTGTATGCAACCTTTTTTTTGTTTTGCTTTGATTAAAGCTGGAACGTATAAATTGACTTATTCCTCGTGGGTATTTATTTTTATTCCACCTTAAATCATCAAGAAGTAAATTTCAATATGTTATGTCATAATTTATTCAGTTTTAAGTTACATCGTGTCATGGATAATATATTCTGTGCTTATTTTCTGCCATAAGTAATTACCTAAAGTGGGTACTTACTACTTACCTATTTTTTTTTTAACTTTTAATCGTTGTGCTTGTATATATAATAACAGATTATTATAGTAACTGTCTTATGTGTGTATTCAATAATAAGTTCAGATGAAAATATCAATGTTTACGATCCATTCTTCATTCAAATGTAGTATTTATATTTTATTAATATACTCCCTTGCAGTAATTATTCAGATTTATAAAATACCACTACCAGTAATTGGAAATTTTCATTTAATTTGATCGACATCATAATATATACCTATATATATAAATATGCATGAATTAATCCGTTACATTCAGTATTGTAAAAAGTTTTTGGTACTTCTGATAAGTTGAAGTTGCTCATTCTCGTGTGCAAGTAAACTATTCATTCATACTGACTGTTAATTGTAGAACTCCTGCCTCAATCATAGTATGATGAATGATGAGTTTTACTCTTATAAAAGTTATAAAAGCAGAAAGTATCAAAAGTCCACGACGTGATTGCGTATTGTATAGTTGACAGTTATTGATTGTTAAACGTAAAGCATATTTTTAGCAATCAGTTTGCGTCGGTTTATTAACAAATCACGCATTTCGCCTACACAAGCGTGTTTTTTGATAATGTTGATTAGAATTTACCAAATTTATCACAATAGTAAAAACCGCGATGACAAAAACAAATGGTATTCGTACAAACGTACCATATCTTTGTAATAGCACGATGAATGAAAATACGAGAAATTTGCTCTATAATATAGGTAATTCACACCATGTTCTTCAGTAAGTAAATTTTCCCCCAATGCACAGCATTTGTATGCTTATAGTGGTTTTAACGTAATTTTTTTTTTTTTAATCGTGTAACTTTAAATGGTATTATAGTACATCTGTACAAATTATTATCAATTGATCAATTATATTGATCGTGAATTGAGTATTTTGAATCGAATTTTTGTGCTAAAAACGTTGAACGTTTATTCAGTAGGTAATTGGGTAGGTAAATGTCTATAGATACTAGATAGACATATGCTATATTAATGTTCTCCTTATTATTACATCACGTACCTAGCTCACAAAAAATAAAAATCTCGAACAAAATCCTGCAAAATGTAATTAATTTTAAAAAGAAATTTAATTAATCTGAAAAAAAATAATTAAAATTCAGCGTGAGATTCAAGTAATGAAGATAATTTAATTAAAATTTTCCAAAATCGTATTGTTTTAGCCGAAGTAAAAAGCTATAGGTAATGAAAGATCTGCGTCAAATAGGTTTCATTTGAATCTTACGTACAGCTCAATCAAAATTCACTCGGGTGATTTAATATTTTATTTAATTTGCTCTGTTTGTTGGTTTCTCTTTATATTTTTTCAAGTTGACGTTCAATTCTTTATAAAGTAATCGTTGAACTACCTATCCAAAATCTTGTTTTTAAATAAAAAACGTGCACTTTTTCAACGTCGTTTCAACAGAATCATTAACCAAGTATTGTTAAGAATTCTCAATTTGAAATGTTTCTGCGAAAATTAAACATTTTTAATTTGAATCGTTCAGCGTGTTCAAATGATTCTGGCACCCCTGCCGCCCTTAGTAAAATGAAAATTTTTCGTGTTAAAAATGTGAGGTTGGCAACTTGCTTTTATGTACAGCGTGTTTATTTGATTCCGACATTTCTGGCACTCTCCTTAGCAAAATGAGAATTTTTGTTTCTATGTATTTTCAATAATATTTTCATTTTGCAACACCTCCAATTGGTATTTTTCTAGAAACCAGTTGCCAACTATATACATTTCTAACACGATAAAAGTTCTCATTTTGTTAAGGTGGGTGCCAGAATCAATTGAATACGCGTGTTCATTTGATTCCGGTATCTCCTTGGGAATTTTTTTCACAGCATGTAGGTTGGCAACGTTTTTAAGAAATATTTTTATTATATTTTCATTTAAAACACTTGAAGAATCAAAAAACGTAATTCATCTTCTTAGTTCTCGGTAAGAAAGTACATAAATAAGAAAAAACATGTATTTTAATTTGAAAATAGTACATAAGTTCTGTTTTCACTCCATCCAGAAGTAGGTGGTACCAGAATCAAAAAGATACGTCACCCTGTATATCTACTTAAACTTACATTCATTTAAATTTCGCGAATTCGGTAAATATCTGGAATATAAAGAAAGTAATAAAATAAGAGTAAGCTCATTCAGGTATACTTAATAAACGTAATTTTTGTGCAAAAGTAAATTGCTGAGTAAATAAATTTTTCTCATCTTTTCATAGTGTTCATTTGATTCTCAAATATACTACATTTTAGAATAACTAAAAACTGAAAACTATGTTTATGTCTGAAATCCTGTATTATATCAATTTAGTCTTATTATTCTATTCACATTTGATTCAATTAACCTAAAATTAAACACCCTACTGTGATGAAATGTTTTTCCTTTTAACGAGCTTTCAGCATGAAAGCATTTTTCGTAGTTAAAAAACGTTTCTTTTAAAATTATGGTGTAAAAGTAGAACAGAATACTTCCGAATTCCGATTATAAGGTTTTTAAATTAGGTAATAAAATAAACACGTAGATTACTTTCCATTGTGAAATTTATCTTCAGCATATAGCATCAGTTTATCAGTACAGCTTTGAATACGGTAGTTTTTTTAGATACATTTGATGCAAATTCCCTTCTATATGTGTGCAAAAAGCAAAACTACTTGTTTGTGCAAATGCATATTTTTTACCATGCAGATTTTGCAAGATGGTGCATGTTGTTGTCGGATATATATTGGCAGTTTTGGTGGGGGTAAATTTCACGCAGGGTTCCGCAAGTAATAATCTAGCAAGAAAGCTTCCAACGGAAAGGAAGTAACCAGATTGGAAAAAAGTCTTGTTACTAGCCAGCGATATGTTCAAGGACCGTGTTCGCTGAAATTTACCATCAAAAGTTATCAGTTATATTTTAAAGACCCCTAAAATGTAACAGTTTTTGCTCATTCTTGCGCCACCAAAAACTGCCAAGATATTTCCGACAGACAATAATACCACATAGTACCCAAGTCGAATCATTATTAAGTTATCAGGAGTAGAATTGTAAAAATATAAATCACCTACTAAATTTTGCTTTACTCGGATGTAAAACGGGAAGCAAAATTTAAATTTTTTTCATTTAAAAAAAATCTAAGGGACATCGCCTTTTTCTTGAAATTACCCTTAAGCTGAAATTGCGTAAAAATAATTATTTTGCTTGGTCTGCACGTGAATACTAATTTTCTATTTTTTTGTGTGAAACATGTGCAACATTTCAATTTTCTGAATAAAATATATCTCAACTAAGGCAATTCCTATATTTTTCCTTAGCCGCTTCTCATCCTCATTCTGGTCATCATCGTATTCTTTTTTTTTTCTTTCGAAAAATGTTAAATCTAGTTTTCCATGTTTTCCACCTCCTCTTTCCCTCATCTTTTACGGATTTTTGTTGAATTAAAATAGCACCCACCTGAGGTACTTACTGAATTTTTTTTTTTGAGAACGGAAATTCATTATTATTATGTTAAATAGATATAAATAAATGAAATGAGTTGAAAAATATGGTAACCTGAAAACTTTTTTGTTCTCAGCTGACGATGTGAGACGTCCATAAATCCATTAGACGCAATGTTGCGAGTAGATGATTGCGTTGTGTTGCGGCGAGTTTCGATGGGAGGCGGAGAAGAGAATCCGGAACCACCGATTCCAACGCAAAGTTTAAACCGTAGAGCTAGTCGAAGTAAGTAGAAGTAGAAGTAATCGGTATTTTAAAGATACTTATTTTATTTTGAATTTTATGAAATGTTTATCATCCAGTGTAATTAGAATAATCCAACGAAGGGCAATCAGTAAAGAGGTTTTTTCCTTCAAATTTTATTGAAAAATTTTTTATACATTGTAGAAAGTGTAAAATTATTTTTAAATAATTCTTTTAAAGCTGACAAAAAGTTCTAACCGACTGCAACCTATGTATAAAAATTTTATCAAGAATGATAACTATTGAATTACCTGTTTCATTTCGAAACCCATTTATCAAAGTGGTATCATTACGAATATCATATCTGCAGCGAAAAGAATTATTTTTTTATCAAACAATATTGCCTTTTAAAGCGAGAAAAATAACGCTAACGCTGCCCGTCATTTACATCGCCGGAATTCGTCATTCTATTTTCACTCGTTTTTTTGTTAAAAATTTGTATCTCATTTTTCTTTATACTATTCATAATTTCTACCATTTGTTTTTATGTGCATTTCACTTTCAATGTGAGATGCTGGCAATTTTTTTTACGTGGTTTTAAAAGCCTTTTAACATTCCCAAACGAATTACAACATATTTCATGTAGGCATTTCATTTGCGTACATCTTGGTAACCGAGTGACAGTTTTCCCTCATGTAACATGCATCTTGCGAAATTTTCGTTGGTTTTCTTATTTCTTAAAATAAAAAGTTTCTAGATTTTTGTTGAACAAACAAATGTTTCTGCTGCATGAAAGTATACCTAATATTTAATGAACGTACCTACGTTAATTAATTTTTTTTTTCTGGTAAAGTTTTTGTTAGTGGGCCGCATCTTAACGAGCGTAGGTTTATTATGAGTTTTCAAATGAAGAAAAAAATTTGAAAATAAATGAGAAGAAAGAAAATAAGAAAATTCTTTTTTTCAAAACCATTTCAGTTTTAAAATACCTTGGGTGGAGAATCGGTGTTGTGGTGTGAATGACAATATAAATTTTTGATAACCGAGTTACCGAGTACCTAAAAGCTGGCAGCTACCGTCTTAATCTGCTTACACCTACTTTTTTTTGTAGACTTTATATCGTATTAAAAGGTATTTGTCCGATTAAAAATTTCCCTGCGTATATCTCTTCTTGATATTGTTTCGATTCATTTGGAGAAAATGTTACATTATTGTGCTAAACTCGTCGTGTTGTAGATATTAAAAAGATCATGTTGAATACCAGAAAAATTAATTTATTAGAAATAAAAAATAAATTTCTGAAAATAATAGATTTTTCTATATTGTACTTTTTTAGTTTCAAACCTGAAGAATGAACTAGTACTGCATGAAGCTGTGATCAAAAATGACGTTGAGGCTGTTCGAGAAGTAATGAAGGAACCGTTAGACGTTAATTCCAGAAATAATGTAAGTAGATTTCTACAATATTTATTTCGAAAACATTCACTTCGATAAAACAACGTTACGTTGGGTAGTAAAGGAAAAAGTAAATTGTATCGAATTATTTTTTATTTACTTATCGTATTTTCCGCCGAAATTCACGTCATAGAGATTGTAAAATGTAAACATAAATGAGCAACGTGTACCTAGCTACCTACTATACATACCTCTATGTAATATTTGTTGTTTTAAAACACGAATTTTTCTCGTTTCGGTAGGACTGTAATTGTCAAGTGTTTTCGTGATTTTGAAATGTGTATTATCTGTTGTATGGTAATTTCTATTCATCATTGCACCCTTTATTTACATTATTTATCCTACTTTTTGCGGTACGTGTCTGGAATATTATTTCCCCAAATAGTTGGTGTTAAAACATGTTGTAATAATGAAATACCTCGCTATCGCATCATTGAAAAATGTGATATAAAAATCTTGTTATTCGTAATAACGTATTTCGAGGTTCATTTGCCATATTAGCCTTTAATTCGGATAGGTATGTACCGTAATATTTTACGATACGGATTCGAAAAGGGAAAAAATGTCTACTGTCTAAATTTCATTTCGTTGTTTTTTGTTTTTTTTTTTTTTTTTTTGAAAAATAATTCTTTTCTAGTGTAATGGATTTTTCGAACGTTTATACAATCATATATTTTTCTAAATTAAAATAATATTATCAAAAATGCTCGCTTAAATTCTTTCTTTACGATTAAACTCTCAATAACCATCTGATTAGAGTGTTTTAGGGTTGCTCAGTTGATGCTGAACTTTGGCAATAAAAAGCCTGTTATGAAGAGATAAAAATGTTTGTTAATTCAATTCTTAGAAAAGATGAAAAGAATATAATTATTGGATTAACGATAAAATTTGTCATAATTTGGCATCTGCCAGTTGAAAAACATAAGTTCTATTTTTACAAGAATGTGGCATTTAACAAATAAAATCTCAATTTACTTTTTTTCAAGTGGAAAATTCAGCTTGAATTTAATTATTTTTGTTTTTTCGTGTCGAGTATTTGGCCTAATGTTTTAAATAAAAAAACAAAAACTTACTTAATCCTTTCGCTTAATGCTTTAAATTTGTACTTCATCAACGTCTATACGAATGTTTTTCGAATTAAACTTTTTGTTAAAATTCCGATAGTGAAAATTATTTCGGATTTTTCAAGCACAGTTTGCAAAAAAAAACAAAAAAAAAGAAAATTTGTGCATTTCAAACTTAGTATTATATACCTATATATGCGTTGAGGTGGAGTACATGGACAGCATAAAATAACAAATGCAGTTTAAAAACTGTCAGTGAATAATTAATATTTTTCAAGTTTTGGGTTGAGCTTTATAATTAATGAAGCTAGTGTGGTTTTGATGTTTTAAATCATATGAGAAAGATTACCACAAGCTTACGTTAATTTTCACGTTTGGCGTAGGTACTTTTTTTTTTTTTTATAACGCTTAAGAGGAATTTTTTAATTCGAAACAATACTTTGCAAACAAATACCATACATATCACTAATAATAACCATATACACGATAAGAGACTTGAAAAGACGTCTGAGTGGCTTCAACAACAATACTTTTTTTCGCGAAGATAACACACGAAATATAAATTCAAAATACGGTAGAAAAAACAGATAATGTCGATACGTCGGAAAAATGATGAATTTTCAAAATACAACAAAAGGCTAGAAAAAAAATGATGAATGATATGGCTGGAGGACTATAGGAAAATTTTTTTTTGCTTATTTATAATAACTCTTTTAGCCAACTTCGGCACTCCTTTGGTGCAAAATTGAAATATCCCTTGTTCAATGGGACATTCCTTCGATATGTAAGCTTCTTAATCTTTTCAATTGAAAAATTATTACTGTCATCGAATCCTTTCTGTTGGGAAAACGCCTTTAAAGTTGATGTATCTGTGAAAAGTGAGAATTTATTGACTACAAACCGTTTTTAGAATATCTTTTTTTCATAAATATTTGTCAGCCGTTTGATCTTTTTTGAGGACTTTCTTTGTTGAAATGTATTTATTACTAAGTGGACAGTCCCCCTGTTTTTGTAATATTAAATTTTCCATTATTTGGTGATCTTTACGCCGATGAGATATAATTGATACGGTTTTACGAATTATTAAAAACCACACCCGTGCGCAGGATTATTCCAAGTTTTGTGATATTATTTTAATAGACTAACTTAGAGCTATCAAAGGTTTATTACGTGGTACAATTTCGATAATAGTGAACATCATGTTGTATCTAAATATAAAATATGTTCTTTTAATCAGATTTTATTGGGTAGAATTGTAATGCACGTAGCGTACTATGGTACCCGGGCCTATCTACATTGTGTAGCTTTGAATTATTAGGATTCAATTTATAGTAAAATCAGCGTAAAAAAATGCTCATCACGTGCCAATTTTTTAAATAAACATTATAACCAAATAGAATCGTCAGGAACAACAAAACGTGTAAAAACAGATTCAAAATGTAAATATGTAATGGTCGGTTTCTGTTTTAGAAGCAATTTTATTAACTCACTGTCAAACAAGAATTATTGTTTCATACTTATTGTTGGGAACTTCTTGGTTTGAAATATAAACGAAAAATATAATGCGCCGTTGTAATTACGTACGTTTTGATGGTATTTCTAACTACCTAATACAAGGAAAACGGCCGGTGTGTACTGTTTTCATCTCAATCATACGTGGTAATTTTTCGTTTAAAAGTCATTTAAAAATTTCAATTTCTGAAAAAAATGATGAAAATTTTTTCTTATTTTGTTTTGATGATATTTACGAATAGTTAGTTGTCTATATTATTGCCCTTTACTTTTTGCAGATAGGATGTTTGTGTTTATGTGTACATAATATGATATGGCCTGGAATTAATAATATTGAAAATTTACTTCTAATACTAACCTGGATGGAATGTTTTTTTTGAATCCGTAAATTTTCAGAAAATTAGTTTTCTTTCGTCGTATTTTAAAAGCTTCATTCTTTGTGTAAATTTTGAAATGAGCAATTGATTGAAAGAAATCATAATATTTGTATATACTTTTTATATTTTTCTCGACAAACATTTCTTCAACTTTGTTTACAAAAGTTTTATGTATCTATCTACGTTGCTCGAATGCCCACGTGTTGCGATTTTTAATTTATTTTTTACGAGTTTATTCGCGTGTGCAATTTAATCCATTTTATGGTCATTACCGCTTTTAAAAAAAGTATTTTTTTTTGTGTCTCACAAAGAAAGTTTTAAAGTTTATCTGAACACGTTGGTGTGGATTCAATTTTTTTCAGCAACGAACTATTTTTTCAAGTTAATGGTCGGAAGAATTAGCGAATTTTTTTCTATTCTAAATTACAGTACTGTTCGGTAAAATCATTTAGGTAATGAATCTTTTGAAATAATTCTTTGAAACGTGGATAGTATCTTATCTACTAAGGTAGGCAGAATTTTTTTTTTTTTTTGGAAATCTGCCAATGTTGGAGTCACAATAGTTGCGAAATGACTTCGCAATGATGTGGTAAAGATGTCAGCCTTTTAAATTAATTTTCTCAGCTTGTAAAATTGACACGAAGTTCAAAAACTATCAAAAACTGTCGAGAATCAAAAGAACATTTTTTTTTAATGGGATTTTTACAAATATTTATGGGTAAGATTATTGGTGGAAAATTTCTATCATTTCTCCTATTTTCAGGGGTTTTTTAAAAATATCAATTTTTGTATTTTTTTGTGATTTTCTGAAAAACTACGAAAGAAATTTTTTTTGAGAAACACCCTCCTGAAATAGATGTAGGACATCAATTCAAGATGATTGAATGCCATATCATAATTTTATTCCCTGTTGATTATTTTTACAGGCGTGCTTAAAGAATAGTTTTTTTGTATTTTTTCTAGAATTTTTTTGCATCATTAAAAAGTTTTTTCTAGTAAATTTATAGTTAAAAGGACTGAATGCACTTACCTTTGTCCATTTAAGATCGATTCCCATCACTTGTACTCTTTTCATGAGTTCTCAATCGATATGCCAGCATACAAAAATGCGGTATAAATGGTTCTAAAAGAAAAGGAAATTTGAAAAATTGTTTTCAATAGTCTAAAAAAGAAGAAATATCTTTCTTCTAATAAAATTTTTCACAAAAAAGCATTTTTTCAATTTTTAATAAATTTATTTCATGTAAAAAATTACCATTTTTTAGTGTCCCTGAAAAATTCATTTATAGCCGATGAAATTAGAATATTACGTTTAATCATCTAAAATTGTTGTCCTACGTTTATTTCAGAAGTTCGTTTCTCAAAAAAAAAGCATCAGCCCAATTCTTGTGAAATATTAGAAATTTGTAGATTCAAAAAGCAAAACATCGCTTCGTGATACTTTTTCCTAATCACTGGAGGAGATAGAATATGACTTTGAAGTGCTTAATTCATACCATCAACGACCACATTTAGAACCCGCAAAACTGACCAAAAAAATATATTTTCGAGGTTGTGAGGGGAACAATGAAGAATGTCGAAACCTCCAAAAAGCACATCTAGGAGGATTTATACTAAATCTACATATCAAATTTCAAATTCCTAGCTCAATTTGGAGAGTCGTTATGCGAGGAACAAACTCGAAATATTAGAAAAACCGACAAAAAAACTACATTTTCGGGGTGGTGAGAAGTTGAAATGACGGTAAAAAGTCGAAAATCTCGAAAAGTGAATTTAGGACCTACACTAAATTTATATACTGAATTTCAACTTCTTAGCTCAATTTGGATGGGAGTTATGCGAGGAACCAACTCAAAGTATAAGGATAACTGACCAAAAAACATTTTTTGGTGTGTGAGGTGATACATTGGGTCTGAAAAGTCGAAACCCCCAAAAAGCAAGTCTATGGATCCTACATATAAAATTTCAACTACCTACCTTAATTTGGAGCGAAGGAAGGGGAGGACCACCCTGTTTCAGGGTCAGAATGAGGGAAAATCTTCATATCTCGTGCGACACTGGTTTTTGGTTGTGTTATACAACTTGGGATCTGCTTTCATTTGGCTGAGAAAGGAACAATTTTTACGATTTTAGACCCTCAACGCCTCTCCCACAAATTTGAACCCAAATGAATTTTGGCCTGAGGTCAACCTCACGCCAGAATATCAAATTCATCACCAATTTAAACCTATTTCCCAAATTTGATCGATTTTAGTCGTTATCGAGCTGGGCAAACGATTTTTAGTTTCGGTGGGGTGGAGGGGGGGTATCTGACATGGCCAAAAATAGTTGCAGTGGTCTTCCAGTATCCCAAAACGGGTTTTTTTGATGTCGATAGACCGTAATAGCATGATTTTCATTGACATGGTTTTTCAGAAAATCTTGAAAAATAGCATAAAGTGGTATTAAAAAAAAACGAAAAAACGGGAAACAGTAAAAATTTGCTAATAATTATAATATTCTGGGTATAAATATGTGTAATAATTTCAGTTTTGGAAAAATTAAAAAAAAAATGTTTTAGATTTTTTGACAGTTTTTGAAATTTTAGAACTCGGAGTCAGTTTTACAAGTTGAAAAAATGAACTTGGAAAGCTGAAATTGTTACCATCTAGCGTTGGAGATCATTTCGCAACTATTGTGAACGCACTTAGCGTCATTTGTGGATGTCCAAAAAAAGTGTAAACGGTATTTTTTTCGAAATTTGTATTGATTGTTGATGTGAGCATGAATTTCGATTCGAATGAGATAACTCTTGGATATACGAGTCTATTAGATTATAATATTAGATAACTAATTAAGTATGTGTATGGATAAACATACACTCATAAAAAAGGATTTCACTTATTCTTTGTTTTTAAAAGTTTTAGCTTTAAACGGTAAAGTGACAAACTATAATGAGACTACTTTAGCTTCAGATTCATTTGTTAGCTTATACACTGAAATGTGATTAAACTTCAAAACTGTTGGTATTGTTTTGTGTCAACGTTACGGGTACGTTTGGGATTAAACAGCAAATTATGAATACATAATGGCTGTAAATGTGATACTTGATTCATCTCGTATGTACGTACATATTCTATGTACCTCGGATCCTAACTACTTTTCAGTATGTTGTACCTGACTACCTATACTATGTTATTCCAACGAGTGAAGTTGTAACTAGACATGTCTACCGAATGTAGGTACCTAGTTAAACATTTATGAAGTCTCATAACAATTAAATAATTAAATTACATCAACTACGCATTTTTTTACCCCAATTTCCTCAAGAAAAATTATTTCGTTGCTGTTTATACTTGCCTGTATTCAAGTTTGTATTAGTGGCTGATGAATGTGACACTCGTATGTATAAAATTGGTTTCATTTGTGATCTTATTCACATAGTGAATTTTCCAGATTTTTAATTCCAAATTTGATTCATCTCTATAATTTATTTGAAAATTTAAAACAAGAATAAATTTTTCTCATTAGCTGGGATAGGTATCGTTTTTCGTCATCATCAACATCGAAACTAAGCAGGTATAAAATTCGATTTTTTTATTAGTCTAGATTACCAAGCAAGTACCTATAGATCTACGTATCGAAATTTATTACGTGTACTTATTTGAAATTGTCCGTTTCTATTACGTCCTTATGACGTAGAACTCAAGACATAAATAGTAAAGTTTTCATTCTCTTATTCAACGTATTTTTTTATTATAAAAATAAAGTGCGCGAAAAAAAAAAATTAAAATAACGTCGTAAAATCTCGAAAAGAACAAATGTAGTATAGTAGGTAGGTTAGGTACCTGCTTTACCATCTACTACCTAGCAGATAAAAAAACGAGAGCCATATTTTCCCTAGAGGTATAAAAATATTTTTTTGTTCATTGCAGAATAAGTACCTAACCTCGTTTCTTTATAATTTTGCAATTCTTTTTCGTAATATTAACCAAAACTAAAGTAAAATTTATTGTACCTGGAAAAGGTTTACGTTGGTAACGTAAAGTTGGACGCGAGCTTGTAAGATGGAGAAAAACTTTTGAACTTCGAAACCCTGTAGTAGACGTCACTCATGTAAAAACTATCGTTTTATATAGAGATTTCTACATTCATCCGCTCATGGAAAAAGAATTAAAACCCAATTCATGTCGAAACAAAGCTTTATTCTATTTCCTTATGGCTGTTATTGTTGAAATGCAAAGCGTTTGTTGCATATTGAAAAGCTTTTTGATTTTTATTTAATTCTAATCTGCGTAGATATTCGTCCACCTAAGTGAATACATATCTACGTTTAAGATGCGGATCGTTATTTTCAAAACGATTTTTTTCCACTTCGTATATTTAGTTCAATCATTCCAAATAAAAAAAAAACCGTACTACGAAAAAAATTCTTATCAAAGATCTTTTTCATAGAATATGTCCGGTAGACGTCCACAAATAACATACTGAAAGTTCTCATTGATATAGGTAGAGCGCGATCCACACGAGGGGAGTCAAGAGCCCCCAAAAAATCATTTTTTTGCTATATCTCAGTAAATACCTGTTTTAATATGACAAAATTGAATAAAAATTTGAAGTAGACTCAGTTTCCTGTAACTTTGCTTCTATAAATTTTTTCGTAGTGTACCCTCAAAAAAGGGTGTTTTTCAGGTCGATAAAATGTGACGAAATTTCACGTTATGAATTGTACTAAACATAAATGATAATTTTTCTCATTCATACTACCCTTTCACCCACTCCCCCCCCCTCAAACATAAGTCGTTTTCTTTCTGTATTTTTCATTACAAACCAGGCAATGCAAGTTGAATTATACAATTATAAATTACTGGAAATACCAAGTTTTCGTATAGATCCTACTTCCCCCTTCTATGACCCCTCTCCATCAACCTCGCCTTTCCTCTATGAAGACAAGCAGGGGCGTAGCAAGGAATTCTTCGCCCGAAGAAACTTTTCCCTTCGCCGCCTCTTCAACTCACGTGGACGCAACCGCCTGAACCATTCATCTCCTCTCCCCCTTCCACATCAGAAAAATTCGTCAACAGTATTCGAGATGAGAACAAAAAGAGATAAGTAGTGCCTGAGCGAATCTTGATCCAAAAATTTTAGAAATTTCAAATAAGAATGACATGAATTTATTAGAATGGTCCGGATAAATTTGGAATTTTGAAATGTGACAACTATTTTTCCTCTTTTATCTCTGAATCTGAGGAAATTTTGGTTCAAAGAGAATAAAAATGCGTCTGCGTATGAAAATATCTCTTGAGTGGCCAAACGGTCAACATACTCTCTGACTCACCAGAATTTTCCAGGTGTTCCTGTGGATTCATCCAACTCTGTTTTTACATTTTTGGGAGCATTTTTGTTGCCTAATTTTTTTTCAATTTGCGACCTCAAAAATTAGTGGTTTATTAAATTTGCCACCCTATTTCTCCCTCCTCCATTTGACAAAATTAGACCAACTGTGCGATGAAAAAAATTCAACTTCTCGAAATTCTCCGCTGATAAATTAAGCGAGCGATATTCATAAATTGCCTGAGCGAAGTGAGGGCGAAATTTTGATGTGGTAAGATTTCTGAACGATCAAAATTCATGAGAAGGTGCGTTTTGAAAATGGACAAATTATTGTTCAAAATCACTGTTCAGATATTGAAGTACTTTTACGTATTTATTTCCCCCGGGGAACCGTTCATCCTATTCCCCCTCTAGCTTCGCCACTATAGATAAGTACTTGGTATTTTACCACTTGATAAAACCTAATCTGAGGAGGGTCACTCTTAGGTATGTAAAGTAGGTTTTGTTGAGCAGTAGTAGTGTTTACCAAGTGTTTGTATGGTTAAAGGAAGGAGGAGAGGAAGATAAGGCAAAAGGAAGACAGAACTCAAATTTTGCAAAAAGTAGATGAAGCTTGAGAACGGAAGGGAAAGTGTGCTATATGTACTCATATACTATGATTTTTTTTTATGAAGTAGCAAGATACGTCTATCTGGTACAAGCTTCAAATGAATACTGAATTCATCATGACCAACGTGTTTTGTATTCATAGTTTTTTTTTTGTGTTAGGTATGATGCTTATGCTTCTTAGAAAAGAACGAAACATGTAAAATAATAGCGGTTGTTAATTTTCGAGTTCCGTCTGCAGTTTAGTAGAAAAATTGATTTTAAGCAAGAAGAAACCTGAGTAAGGCGAAAAAAATTGAGTGTAGGGAGGTGGCGAGGGCGTTATTCGAATGAAAAAAAAAGTATTTCTCGCCATATTATTAACCAAAACTCGTATTTTGCCATGCGAAGGAGGGGGGACTCAAGAAAGGGGGAGTACGACCTGTACGAAAACTTGGTATTCCAGGAAAATTACCATTTATGCTTAGTAGGGGAGACCGGGGCTAGTTGGGTATCGGGTAAGTTGAGACTTTCGCTATAACT
>FIZR01028750.1:0-19368 GCA_900060175.1 Ferrisia virgata
AAAAAAAAAAATCATAAAAAAAAAAAAAAAAAAAAAAAAAAAAAAAATTAAAAAAACGTAAAGCTACGTTTCAGAGAAGAGAAAATGAAATTCTCAAATACACAACAATCGATCAAAGATCGAAAATAAATCTACAAAATATTATATAAAACAGATGACAAAATATAGGTACATTACATTATGAGAAGTATAATGAAAATACTATCGGTAAATGCTAAGAGACAATAAATTAGGTACTTAGTTCCATATTAATAGATAGATAGGTACGTTGAAAGTTGAAAGTTATCGAATCTATTTGGAAAATAATTAAAACTAAATAAAATAGCACAATGTTGCATAGGTAGTGCGAAACACGTTTCTAAATTGATAATTTTATTCGTAATTTTCATGCTGATTCAAGATCCTATTCTGAAATTCGTTCGTATACATACAATCGGCAATTAATTCATTTTTTTTTTTCATCAGTATTCCATATTTCACGAGTTTCTTTATTCTATGAGTTTTGAGGTTCGAAAGGTGAAAAAAAGTGAAAGAAAGACAACCAAAGATAGCATTAAACGAAACTATAGAATCTTCGTGATCGACATTCTGTGCCGAGATCATCATCGGTGCTCGATCCGATGCGACGCGACATACGTTGGTCTTATTTATTTATTTATTCGATGGATGGGTGAGAAAGTTGATGGCACGATGGAAATGTAATATACGAAGACGATACCACGTTCGTCATTCAATTCTCGCGAAGATTGCGATCGATTTATACCATAGAATTAGTTGTAAGACGCGCCAGCGAGCTGGCAAATGACATTTACATTATTCTTTTCGCCGATGAATATTTACGTATACAAAAAATATTTACTAAAGGACGTACGTATGACGAGCTAGAAACGATGCGAATATGATGTAAGAATATTTGACAACGACAGTTGTGCGAAATGGTATGTTACATCTGGAGTTCTACATGGAATAGGCACTCCGGATGTGTATATTCAACGGTGGTACCTTTGCCTAACGATTTTCCTCGCATTCGTATAGCAATATCTCGAAGAAGAAGAGGAAGAAAAAAAAATGGAAAACACGAATATTACCGAAGGGAAAAAGTATACGAAAAATTATTAAGAATCAACATGTACTGATGTACTCGACTACTGGTACAACTAAAAAGTATACCAAACATATGTAAGTGTATGTACAGGTACACACACGTATAGATAGATACTTGGAATGTTCTACCAGTACATAAATGTGTAATGAGCATAAATATCTAAACGTGCGTATGCAATGTACACGAGGACGCGGACAAATTAGCCGCATTGGTGTACTCATTGTCGATGGAGGAACCAGACGTGCGGTAGTCGCGCGAAAAAAAAAATCGATCACGCTTGAAGAATTTACTAATAGCTTGATCGCGACAATAGACCGCGTACTAGCGTCAGGTAATTAGACGCCAACAGTATCCTATGAGAAGAAGAAGATTCGTCGAGTAGGACGCTGACGAGGCGAAACACATTCGAACCAAATGTGCAAAATGTGAAATGCCAAGACTAGGGAAATTGATTGAGTTGTGGCGGGCGAGCGGGCGTGCGGGGGTGGTCTTTAATGGTTAACGTACGAATTATAAGCTAAATTTTGAGCTTGGTTGTTTTGATTTCCGATATTTTCCGGCGAAATAGAAGGCCTATACGAGCGTTTATCCCAGCCACCGCTACCGGCAGAAGGATTAAAGCTGTGACTTTCGTGTACCACGTGTTCGGCCGGTTTCGATAGTAATTTCTTCAACGTTATCAGCAGCGATAAAACCAACGCTATTTTACTGATGATCAGAGCTTTTCCGGCCAGAATGAACAGCGTTCCTATGGATAGCGGGATCATCATCATGGCTTTCATCATAGCTGCCATCATAAACATTCCCATGGTTTTTTTCATTTTGCCTCGACCTGTAAGCGAGAAAATAATCGGTGCGTTAGTGGTTGATAACGAAGTGTGCAAAGGTATGAAACTAGTACGGTGAAAACGAACACATTACGAGTTAGCCGATACAAAACTCTCGACGATGCTAAAGGCAATTTCAACACGTGTAGAAAGATCCCTACTACATACTTAAATAACAACAGGCACCAGAAAGCATTTAAAAAAAAAAAAAAACAACATATGTACATGCATTCTGTCGAGAGTGAAATTTCCAGTACGGATAATTAGTAGTATTGATAAATCGCCCTCGACGCCGTCAATATTCAAACGAGCAAATTGCAAATAAAATACGCGTGCATTAAATGCATCGGTGGAAGTGAATTAATCGAATTGTCAAGTCTCGCTACACGACGAGAAAATTTAACGAGACGGTCATAAATATCGCTTTATTCGATGCCATATACGCTTCGTGCTAAGATCAAGTACCTATTTAATTGTTCGATTCGTAATTAGCTTGCTGTTTACGAATGCAAATTACACGAGAGGAAAATACTTGCGCCGTCTATTTTCGTCGGCTAAAGTTTCTATCATTGATGTTTGGAGAGAAAATTCGTATAAAAATTTCGAGATGATCATTATCTATCCTCGAACGAGGATTAGAGAAAAATAAGGAAGAAGAGAAATTGCTATTTTCATAATTGAATGAAAAATGACGATGGACGAACTAAAAACTGCTATTAGAGTTTAAGTACACTATTCTCGTCAGGAGTGAAACAAAAACTCCATAGCACGAATAAAAATATATTCGTAAAACAACTCGAACGTAATTAACATTTACAATAAAGAACAGGTTGAATGAAGGGAACACGTTATCAGGACACTAGTCTCAAACCAAACCGAATGGAGAATGCTCGTATATTGCTATCGATCAGCAGCTAGAAATATTGAAAGCCACAGTTTTACCACCTTGGCACAGAGGGCCATCTCTTCCCGTCACACATGCTCCTTCGAGCTTTACGTAAGACAAGCCATACAACTGGCTGAACCACCTTGGCACAGAGGGCCATCCCTTTCCATCACACTGCAAATTTAGTCCACTTTGTTGAATCGTCTATGGTTTTCATATTTGAAAATTATTGATTTTGGAAAGGACATGAAAGGTTTCAGATTCCATTTGACCGAGAATGAATTACTATTTTTAAACCTGCCTCATGTTGCCTTAATGTGTAGTATTTATATTTTTTAATATTTCAATTATTGTTTAGCTGTGCACCTCGCACTTATTGATCCACGGGACATTTTTTCTCTATTAAAATATTATCCACATACTGTTCCACTCTTATTCACATTTCTAAATATTTTTATCTCCTGATTTTCAGTGTCATACTGTCAATGAAAACCAAGCTATGTGGAGGTAGAATGTGTAGTTTAAATAAAATAAAATTTAGTTGATAGGTTTCATCCTACTATTTTAGTGTTTTGGATCGATGCAGAGTGCATCGCTGGCTGTTGACCTAAGGTGGTGCACTCGAAAAAAGGTTAGGCCATAAGTTTTTTATTCATGATGGCCAACTCATAAGTACATAGTATGGATGCCCATTTTATTTTCCAATTTTTGCACTCTCAAGCTGCTACCTCACAGAACCATTTCGACCCACTTCAAAATTCTAAATTAACCTACTTCAGCGTTACAGGCAAAATATTAAACGAGATATCACATCTCAGCTTTTACGGTCGAACGACCTATGAGCGGAGGAGGGCGAGTATGAACAAAATCAGTTTAGCGGTCTTAGAAGACCATTTCGACCATTTTTACCAATGTCGGATGTTTATTTTTATTTTTTCTCCCGGAACTAAAAAAATGATTTGCTCTACTCGATGCGGACTTCGATCGATCAAATTTGGGCAATAGGCTTCGATTGACGTGCCATTTGATATTCTGGAGCGGCAATGACCTCGGCTCGAAATTCAGTTGTGCCCAAATTAAAGGGCTAAAATCGTAAAAATTGTTCCTTTTTAAACCAACCGATAGAGAATTTAAAGTTGCACAACATATGCAAAAATTAGCTCCCTAGATCAATTAAGAAGGAAGATATCAGGGTTTTCCTAACGTTTTGACCTTAAAAAAGAACTGTTCCTCCTTCACCCCCCCTCCAAATTGAGCTAAGAAGTTGTAATTAGGTATGCAAAGTTGGTAGTGGCCATAGATGTGCTTTTTTGGGGGTTTCGACTTTTCAGCTTCATTGCACTCCCTCATAGTCCCAAAAATGTAGTTTTTTGGTCGTTTTTTTTCTCATTTTTCGTTCCTTGCGTAATTCATCCCTAAATTGGACTAGAAAGTTGGAATTTTGGTATGTAAGTTTAATATAGGTCCTTTATGTTTTTTTTAATGGTGTTTCAGTTCACATGAATAATATCATTTTACAAAAATTAGGCTAAAAAAGCATTGCGTATGTAATTTTTTTTTTAAATTATTTTCAAGCCATACTATGCCATACTATACCATAAGTCATACCAACCATGTCTTATATTTATTTTATTATTTCTTTTTCCCCTGTTAACTAAAATCAATCACTTGGCTTGATACCAACCAAAATTGATTAAAATTGGTAAGTAGACTTTTGTTGGTGGTGGATTATGTAGATACATGAATGGGAATGACTTTGTTTCGAAATTTAGTTGTGCCCAAATGAGGGATGGGGGGGGGGGGTCAAAATGCAAAATGGAAAAATTATTTGTTTTGAAATTCATTGGTAGAGGATTAAAAGTTGTATAACATATTCAAAATTCAGTCCCTTAAATCAATTAGGAGAGGAGGTGTGAGGATTTTTCCAGTTTTTGACCTTAAACAAAGACGGTTCCACACATGACCATGGATGGAGATCGAGGAAGGAGTTGAGGAGCTCAAGCCCCTCGAAATATTCTCAATTAGCCCCACCCTCCGCAATGTTTTTGAAAAAATTTAATTACTGATAGTTTGTGTGACTAAAAATGGCGAAATGTTGATATTTGGAGATCGAAAATACCGTTAAATGGACATTTTTAAGCCTTTCGCACTTGTTTTTAGCTGATTTTTTGCACCCTCGCGAAGACACGACCTTTTTTTTTCAAGAAAATAAAAGTCGAGGGCACAAGCCCTCCTAAAAATATTGACCTATCTCCACCAATGCACATATCTCCTCCCCCAAATTAAGCTAAGGGGCTGAAATTTGGCATGTACATTTAGTAAGTGTCCTAGATGTGTCTTTTTGGGGGTTTCGACTTTTCTGTCCCATTGCACTCCCTCACAGCCTCGAAAAAGTATATAGCTTAGTGGATTGTTTTTGTTATTTTAAAATTATTTTTTTTACCGTATCTTTCTTTCTCATTGAGCTGAGGTTAGGAAGTTGAGATTTGGTGCGTAAATTTCGTAGGGATCCTAGGTATGCGTTTTGGAGGTTTTAGCTATTCATTTTGATATTTACGTGAGCCCATTTCCTGCTGCTTAAAAAGTTATCGTTTTTCTCAGTACATTAAGTCGAGTGGAAAAAGATTGGGATATTTTTTTTATATTAGGTCCTATCGTGACTCTCGGAGTGTAATAATTCAATTTTCTATCTATCGTAAATTTTATTCAAAAAACAAGAAGCCTTGTAATGCTCGATAACATGATATTTTCAAGGATCGCGTTAAATGGATAAGTTATAAAACGAAGTGGCCAGACAATTGTTTTCCGTTTATTTTAATTTTTTTAAATCGTCTTTCCAAACCTTTAGAGTAAACATGTTGAAAAATTTTTTGTCCAAGAGAAAAGTCAGATATTCGGTCACAGCGATAGGAAAAGAGCAAAATCTCCCAACTGAGTTCATCGTTTAAAACCAATTTGCAATAGTATAAGATTATCGTTATAGATGTTCTGATTATATCAAATGATTGGCCTGCTTGTTTTGCTGTAATTAGTGACCATAATTTTTGTATACGAAAAGAAATTCGCCGTAAGATGTTTTCGAATTAATTTGCGTAGATATTTTTTTTTTATCAAGAAAGAAAGAAAAGAAACGATAAACAATTTTTGTTTACATATTCTTGTACTGGAAGCATAAACCACACATTAGCTGTACGAAAAAGAGAACGATCATTTTTTTTCATTAAGAACGTTGTTAATCACGATTTAATCTGATGTTTGTATTATCGTTTTCTTTCTGTTATTGAAAATATTTAACATTTGTGTACCTGTACAACGCATGAAGTAAGATAAAGGTAGACAGAAGACAGAAAGAGGCGGAAACTGGTGCAGTGTTGCATGTTCAGATAATGATAAAGAATTTAGAATCGTTCAAGTCTGACGAGCGCATAATGTTTCATTAACTTTTACATTTAAAATCAGACGAATCGTAGTAGTAGGTACTTCATATGAATATGATTCGGATTAGATTGTAAATATTCAATTTAGCAAGTTCAGTACGGTACATTGCAGCCAGAATAGTCTGCTATTGGAATTATAGGAAAGATTTAGTTTTAATTTACGCAGAAGTGTTACGTCTAGATTTAACATACCTTCGCTTAAACCTCTGGCTATTGATGGAACGTCGATTTTTGGTAATCCGATCTTAAGCACGTGGCTACCGGCGAATTTGGATATTTTATCGAACAGCATTTGGTTCAGCATTGCGGATTTCTCATCTGTACCAATGATTGAAGTTTCAATATCGTTTTCAGTGAGTGCTCTTGCACCGTCAGATCGTTTGCCTTCGCGAACAAGCTTTATAGAGTCGTCCAATTCGATGACGTCGCTACGTCCAATACGATCTAGCAGAGAAATGGATTTGATTTTTAAACAGTCCAACAAATCGTATTCTTTGCGCTCGCAATCGTAGTACAATTTGGAAACAAAAGTCGGAAATATTGACCAACTAGTATCCGGCTTGGTTGTTGGAATAGTCAATGTAGGAATCGTTGTAGTACTGCTGATATAACTACCACCAGTACTACTACTGCTACTACTACTGCTACTGCTAGTACTACTGGTAGAGCTACCCATCGATACGAATGAAAATAGTAATACGGACGATAATAGTTCTTCGATCATATTGATTTGGAGTACTAAGGTGAACTAAAAAAAAAAAAAAAAGAAAAGAAAAGAAAGAATCGCGAACAAATACGCGACAAAACCGACGAGAACACTAATAAATGAAATGAAGATTAAACAAACAGAAAAAGCACACAATCACGACGAAGAAAACCACTTGAAAAATTGAGTAAAAAATTACAAAATGAAATTAATCCGGCACCGGTACTGTTATAGTTGTACATATATAGTAATTGAGCTTGTTGGAAAACAATCACATTTGCTTACACACTTGGTATTCGTTTATTTACACATCATTCGACGATGATCAAGTTCGCATGCAAAATGTTCGATTTTATAAATGACGATGGTATTTTATATCGAACAGTAATAATATCAAAGGAGAATTGAAGAGTAAAAATACACATACGAACGTATTCGTGGTTTAAATTATTACCATTCGAAATAGCCCCCTCTTTTTTTTTTTCACATACGTACATTCGTTGACAACGACGACAACGGAGATGAGATGATGATGATGATGATGATGTTGGTGGTGTTGGTGGTGGTAGTGGAAAACCACGTGTGTTTTTGGCACGTTAATATTGGTACCTTTACCTTTACCTTTTTCTCAATACGAAACAATATCAAAGCGGTGATCTCTCATTACTCTCACTGCGCCTTGTATAGTGTTGTAAAATCCATCCATCCGTCCTAATTCTTTTTTTTTTAAATTTATTTTTATTTTGTTTTAAAGTATCCTCTCTCTCTCTCTCCGCGACGCGACGCGACGCTTTTAAGTGCTCGCTGTTTCGTGTACTTTATTTACTCAGGGTGATGCAGTGTAATGTACATTCGTATACGGTACTTGTAAAATGGTTTATTAAGAATACGGGTGCACATTTACTGCTCGAATCAAATATCAGTCCGTTCCCATCGGCGTGAGATCGAAATAAAAGTAAAATCGAGCCGCGAGAAATGTAAACATTCGTCGGTGTTTCGATTTCGATCTGTGGATTGGATGGATGGTCGCGTCTGGTCGTGTAGTTTATGGTAGATTCTTATCAACGCTCAATTTTGTTAGATGAAAGGTGTAAATGATGCATAATAGATTGAACTTTATTCGCCCGTACAGCGAATAGATACCTTTAACTATATGGACATTTATGATACGAACATGCGAAGAGATGGTTTTGTTTTATAACGCGACGATGAAAGAAAGTACCCATCAATAATTTTGATCATTATGATGATACTTGGTTTGATGGTCAATACGATTGCGCTATAATGCATTAGCCATGAACATGAATGTATAGATCATTGGCGTGGCGTGATGTAAAATCAAGTGTAAGCAATATAGATAAATATTGAAAACTTTTTTATTTAAATTTCAACTCGATCTTAGTGTTGCATTGAACCATTTATTAGTACTCGAGCAATTAGCGCATTCCAACTCTTGTTCCTGCCAACCACTAGCCAGTATCTACAGAATCATTTCCGCTTCTGTTCAAATTTAATTAAATATATTTAGTATTAACTGAAGTACCAAATTCAATGAGCATGATTTATTTCAAGGATGTGTTCGGTATTTCCCTGGGTGTATGAAAAATAATAGAAAAATTGGCTGTTGTATTGATCAAACTTATGTTAGCTTAGTGTTAAACTTTTTATTAGTACAGAAGCAATTCGACGAATTCTTACACAAACGTGTTTTCCACCACTTGGCGCATTCCCACTTTCTTTCTCGCAAACACCCACCCCCACCAGTACCTACAATCCAACAAGATATAATAAATAGTAGGGGCAGTGTTTGTTATGCAGTGTTGTAAGCAAGACGTCTACTGCTTACTACGCGAATAGAAATAATAGGGGAATTATAATTATATTTGCAGCTTTTTATAGTCTTGTTATACACTTTTGAATTTATAAATATTAGCAATACCTAATTTTTTTTTCAAATTTTATAAGTGTAAGCATTGCTTACATAGCTTACATAGACGCCACACCACGGGTATAAATTATACATGTGTACGTGCTGGTAACTTATTCGATTAAAATTTTGACACAAATTGAAAAAAAATTAAATTTCAACCTGCCAAAATTTTCAAAAATGGAAACATACTTTGAAATGATTTTTCACCTTTTTTGCTGTTTCAGAAAGCCGTATAAACGTTACCACGAGGGTAACCTCAAAATTTTTACACACAACAGTGCTGCGATCTGTGTAATTTCGCTGGAACTTTGAACAACTCTCCAAGTGTTTGTTGAACTCTTTCAAACACATGCATTAGGGTGTCCCAGAAAAAAATTAAAGTTGGAATTCCGGGACGTGTACCTTCTAAATTTTTTTATTTTACCTTGACAACATATTTAAGCGTTGTTACCACCAGATTGAAGCATCATAGACCTTTTAGAATTAACATAGATCGCGCATAGTGATAAGAATACGGCTTCAACATCTGTGGATTCTATAAGGAAGATAGTTGTAAACAAACAGAAATTATCAGTGTTTTTTTGTAAAAATGAAATTTGACCTCATTTATGGTTCATTTATTCCTGTTATTTATTATTCGTAATCTAATAAATTTGTGAAATAAACGCTTTGAGAGTGAGAGAGTGAAAAATTGGGACCTGAATAATCACTATAGAACCCACAGATCTTGGAGCCACTGATAACAGATTTTACTTCAGACTAGCATGGTCAATGTTAATTCTAAAAGGTCTTTGTGAAGTACGTTCATCAGTGTTACCATGTCATCAAAGTCATACCATGAGTCACAGTTTTTACGAAATTTTGAATGTACTGTGTAGGTATTATTCAGTTTTCATAATCTTTCTTCTTCTACATAAAAGGATCTAAAAAAATGCTCATTTATAATTTTTGCCTGCATTACAAATTGAAGGCGCTACAATCAATACTTCAAAATTTGGGGAAAATGTCGATTTTATGGATATTACATAATATGCACAGAACTTTTCTTGCTCTGCATAAAAAGATCTACAAAAAAGTTCATATATAATTTTTGCCTAAATCAGAAATTGAAGGCAATGCAATGCTTTGAAATTTGGGTGGAAATACTAATTTCAGGGAAATTTCGGAATGTTAATGTTATAACTCCTTCAAAATTCAGCTCAGACATAATATGTATAGAACCTTTTTTGGGCTGTGTAAAAAGATCTATAAAGAAGCTCATATACAACTTGTTGTCTACATCAAAAATTGAAGGCACTACAATATTTTGAAATTAAGGGGAAACTGACAATTTAATGGAAATTTTGGAATGCTATAATTTTTTGAATTTTTATTCTAGACATAGTATGTATAGTCTTTTTTATTATGCATAAAAAGATCTACTCAAAAGGTCATATACGATTTTCACCCTAGTGTAAATCAAAAGGTATACCACCGATTGAAATATGGAAAAATAATGAAGTGAAATTTTTTTTTTCTATGTAAAAAAACTGTGTAAATCAAAGGGGTTTAATACTATAAGTGCACATACGTTAATGTAAATGCACAAAATCACTTAAGTTATCAAATGATAGGGGCAAAATTACCCTCAAGTCGCCAAGTTCTGGGTGTATTGTTTCATAATATTCGTGAGGTGAAACTGAATTTAAACGAGAGTGCTGATTTTATTATTTGTGAATGTGTCATTTGTTAGGAAGAAGCACGTATTCTCACAAAAGCATTTCTTAACTGTGTCGAAAAATTGACGGAGTTGTACCAGGTATGGAGTGAGCTACAGGAAAATATGGTGAGGTTCCAGAGCTAATTTAAATATCTGAAAATTGTTTGTTTTGTGTTTTTTTTTCACGAAATTTTTCTCATTTTGAACCTGGGTATACCTACTATTCAGTAATGTATTTTTTTAGATGTAGATTGCATAGGATCCTAGGTACGTACACTGTGTACATTATCTGCATCATAAATGTATGATGATTTGTTTAGGTCACTTACACAGCCTACAAACGATGTACGGTGTGTTTAATGTGTAATCTGCTACGGTTATTGTATAATTGACTGGGTACATCGTAGACCAAGATATATACAGACTACAGAGTATTTTATATGTATAAGTGTGCGTGGCTTTTGTTCATATTATGTATTTCAAGTGTGTATGTTCTTATTTTTTGTGTAGGTGTATGCACATTGTGCTCCTACACATGAGTACGATGATATTTGAACTACGGTAAAAAAAAAAAATACTATTTCATATGAGCACTGAGTCACCGCATTTGTGTGCGTTGCATGTACTATGTACAGTACATTACATAGGTCTAGGTAGTAGGTAGTTAGGTTCCAGGGAGGTGAAGTACATATCATGTTATTAAGGAGACGTACGTTTGATACATTTATTCGCATACAGCCGGGTACTTAACAATAAAATGTCCTATTGTTAAACGACTAAATATCATTTGCGACGGTATACAGCGACATTATTGGACGTTATTTGATTTTTAATAGGAGAAATGTCGAAAATTACTTTTTTAATTAAATTCCGTTGGATATTAACGAGTGTCGGGTGGTCGGAATTCAGGTTAGTGAAATTTTTCGTCGCTAAATACAAACGAATGGATAATACATATTTAGTAGTATTGTACATACCTTTACCTATTTGCTACCTGGGTCTAGCTCTAGATACGCATATACTATAATTGCGAAGGATTGTCGTGCGGATTCTAATACGAACGAGTATCACCATGGTTTATGAACTGCGTGAAAAATTCTGGTACTTATTTACCACGAGTAGATATATAATGTATGTTCTGCTCCACCCCGTTTTTTTCTCTGCGCCGACCTCAATTTTTAAGTACTTTAGAAAATCGTAAAATTCCCTAAATTTTTTAATTCGATTTTTAACCATTTTAAAGCAAATATCCATCTTTTTTCTCAATTTTTTATTTCAACATGTTTCAAAAATTCTAAATTTTTGTATCCAACTTGTATCCATTTAGCTACATTTTCTTATATTTTTCCAAGATTATTCTACAAGGCCAAGGCTTACCTCATTTTTCATCTTCATATTTTTGTATCAAATTTGTACTAAGATACTTCTCTTGAATTTTTTCTCGCGGAAATGTAACATCATCTTTTGATAATTACGAGCAATAGCACGCCCAACTTGATCAGAGTTGCCGGGGATCATTGAAAACATTTCGTATTCATGTATATGTTTTTCTAGTTATACAGATACGGCCAGTTTCTATTGTTCGACTGATTTGAGTTACAAAAATAAATGTCTGGTCCATGTTGCAAGATTCCAGCTACAGGTGATGCAAGTGCCAGCTGAAGTTGTGGACCACATCTGATGACCCCGAAGAAGAGGAAACTGCAGAAGAAGGAGCCGGAAGATGTTATCGTTGTGGCTGAGCGAAAAATTGTGTTTCAAAAATTGTCTGTATAGAATGCCACAAACCTGTTTGCAGAACCGAGCACGTTTGATTTTATTGTGACATATGTGTGCAAAAACAAAAACGTTCTGAATCAGAGTAACATACCTGTTGTGTAAGAAGAAAATGTTTTTCGACAGGGAGGATAATATAAGTTTCACCTCTTTGAAAAAGAAACTTTTTTTTTCTAGACTGACCTTACCTTTTGACCAAACTTATGCTTATAAAAATACCTGATAAAAAGTTGAATTACTAAAATTTATAATAGGTGGGTACACATCATTTACAATACAAAAAACTGCCTGAAGAAATCCTTCATAAAGCGACCTGAAGGAATCCTTAGTAATGCGACCTGAAGGTTTCCTAAGTCGAGTGGTACTTTATCGTTGCGAGTAATGCAGGGTTGTCATTTTCGAATTATTTATTCCTTTTTAGAATGGGGGGTTATTTGTGACAAGATTTTTCTAGAAAGGAATTTAAATAGGAAATTGTGTTTTGCTGAAAAGAAAAAAAGTTCTAGATTTCTTGGGTGAATCCCTCCAAGTCATTAATGAATGACATATAATCAAACTTTTTGTTATTTTGGTTTTCTTTCTGATCATCTGTTTTTATGACTAGATTATTAATATTTAAATTGATATAAACTTTTCCTATAGAATGTTTAGAATTTTCTTTACTGGATGCAATATTATTGCAATGTGATAAAACTCTAGTTCCAGGTTTTTCAAAAATACCAAAATCGAATCGCCTATTTTTATTCCTATTAATTTTTATAGTATTCAAATTTCCTCTATGAGGAATATCATATTTTATTAGGTATTTATCAATAGTTTTCAAGCTTACATTATATTTCTCCCTAAAAGATATTTTTGCATTATTTCTGAAATCATAATCTCTCATCAGTTTGATTAATGTTGCATGATCCATTATTATTTACTGCCCTCGATTTGCTACTGCACGTCCTAATGGAATACTTGAAGTATTCAACAGAAAGCACCAACTATTCATGCGTTCAGTAATTCGTCAGCTATGGTAAGAAGAAAGAACACACATTACTCAAACAGGCCATCACTTCCACCATTGATGCTTGAAAAGGCCTGAAGAAAGACCTTGACCAAGAAGGCATGAACAACCAAGAATCTTGCGAAGAAAAACTGTTTTTAAATCACAGTTTGTAAAATAGACTGTGGTTTTCCACTACCACGACGTGTAGTGGTTTTTAGCCCAGGTCGATTCCATTATCATTAGTTTAATGGTAGTATAAACCTCTCATCCTGAATAAACCATTAGGTACCAGGTGAAGAAAGTAAGTTGTATAATCTAAGATTGGACTAAGTATTACCATTAAACACACCTCACCCAGCAGACCTGCCCCCTCCCCTCCCCTCGGGGCTAGGAGGTTGAAATTCAGTATGCAGATTCAGCAGAGCTCCTAGATTTGCCTTTTAGTGGTTCTAACTTTTTAGCGTCATTGTATCCTTTCGCAGCCACAAAAAGTGATTTTTTGGGCTGTTTTTCTAATTTTTTGAGATTGTCAACCCATATTACACCTGCCAATTGGGTTAGAAAGTTGAAATTTGGCATTTAAGCTTTGTAGCAGTCCTGAAGAAAATGATGAAAGAGTGAAGATTAATAGAACGTTTCCATTCAAGTTGAGGTGTGATTTTAGAAAGTGAATCGAAAATTATTCAAACTATAGATGGAATTACTGCCTGTGATCTGGGCAAAAATAAATACCCTTATAATTTACCTGCATTCATTCGCGTGCTTTTCACACATTCTCTCGTTAGAAAGTTTCTGTGTGATTTTTGTTTTTCAATTTCGTATCAAATATCACGTTTACTATATGGAAAAAAAAAAAAAAAAAAAGAAGAAGATAGAAATGATGTTTTTCATGGATCATGTTTATGAGAGTACAAGCATTCGTACTTGGATACTCTTGTACACGAAAAGAAATGTACCGCTACCGACGTATGCACAAAAAAGTCGTGATTCTCAAATATTTCTCACGATAAAGTTCGTGATTTACCATCGATAATGCGCCTACTGAAAATCCAGTGAAACTTTTTATTGTTTATTTTTCAGTAATAAATCTGCGCCGGGGGTATCAGTGTCTACGATGAGTAGGTACAATGGTAGTCAATAAGTACGTAGGTATTATTCGGTATTGAAGGTACCGATATACTCTGCTCGTACGTTTATGTATAAGTGTCTAAAACGTAGCCTGTAATCTGCTAGGTCAATATTCATAATAATCCTAGCGATCGGATTAATTTGCCGAAGAGAGAGAATTACAATCAATTAATATATTGAACCATCGACCATCGACGACTTATGCTAATTACTTTCACGCACACTGTACTATTGTTCCAAGAATTTTCGCTTCTCTTTATCTCTCTCTCTGTCT
The DNA here is from genome assembly GCA_900060175.1 of Ferrisia virgata. Lineage (NCBI taxonomy): Eukaryota > Metazoa > Arthropoda > Insecta > Hemiptera > Pseudococcidae > Ferrisia > Ferrisia virgata. The sequence continues at coordinate 14,760 of FIZR01028750.1, forward strand.
CTTTCTCTCTCTGTTCGAGCAAAATGATTGCGTATTTAAATGTATATATACATATGTATAAAAAAAAAAAAAACGGTACAGTCGAGAAAAGATGAATTACGCCTACCAATACTCCTACCTATACACAGTAGGTAGGTATTTGTTTATGTTATCAATTTTGTCGTTTCTCGTATTAATAATCCGATGTTGAGCGTATAGCGTATCTTGATATAATAAAGAACCTGAGCAGAAGTGCGGTAAAGCCGTTAGCTAGTGATTGTACGAGTCGAGTAGGTACACCTAATTATTACAATATGTATGAAGCAAAGCACGAGTAGTACCTAACTACCTATACCTATACCTACCTATACGTACTACGTGTTCGAAAGAGAAACTTATGTTTATTTAATACGTGAGCGAGTACCTACCTATGTCGGGTCTTGTCTAATTTCATACACGCACGTGTATTGAATGCGGCTTGTTTGTGCGTATGTATGTTTTTTTTCCAGTACGCTGTTTTATTATTGCCTTTTCCCCCTCAACTTTATAACTTTTCAGATATCATCAGCATCAACGAATACATACTTACTTCTATACTTCAATTTTTACCCATGGCTAAAGTGATGATTCATCTTGATTTTTGATCGGTTTGGTGTTCATTTGCGCAGATTATATCGTGCATAGTTTTCACTTCAGTCTTTCTCGTGTATTTAGGATACTTGACGAAATCTACCACGAAGATCAGTGTAAAGTGTATTGCACGATTTTTCAATTGACGAAATATTTGCCAAACCTATATCGTTCTAGTATGTGTATTGAAATTCATTCAGGTAAACCACCCGAACGATAATTTTTATTCATTTAAAAAAGAAGTAACAATCGTACATACAAACAAACACATTCAAACAAATCAACGAACGAACGAATAAACAAACAAAAACAAACAAAAATCGACTTATGAAAAGATAGAAAGAACAGCCGCAGTTGTTGAAAGAAAGAAAGAAAAAAAAACAAAAAAAAAAAACAAAACAAAATAAAACGAACAAACAAAAACGTTCAAACATACATAAATTACATCAAATAGGTGAGCAGTATCGACCTCGATGTATGCGAGAAAATAAATAAATTAATTAGTAAACAATAAATAAATAGACAGAAGGAGAAAGAAGAGTAGAAAAAAAAATGCAGTCGATACGTTAAACAGTGGCAATTGTCGTACATATTAAGGATGATGATCGTGAACTTGACCACCGTATGCCATCTGGTGGGCGTGAGCGTCATTGTCTATGCTACGGTGCCATCCACCGCCACCACCACCACCGCCACCATGTCCGGAATCGGCTTGTTTGTATATGACTTGGGTAGATTCGTGACCCTCGTCTTGGCTCATCATTTTCTTCAACGCGAGAACCGCCGATATGACCAAAGCGATCTTGGCCACAATCAGGGCTTTACCGGCGATCAAGGCGATTTTGGACATGGCCATGTGCATCATCATGGCTCCGGCTCCCATCAGCATGGTCATATGACCTCCCTTATCCTTGTCCTTGTCCTTTTTACGGCCTGCGAAATGAAAATTTACGTTCAAATTAGATGCGATGTGACGATAAAAGGTATCCTTTCATTTGGTGCATGTAGAATTTTTGAAGTCGTACGAGGTTGAAGAAAACAGTGATTCGAATTCGGCTTCTAGGGATTTTAATACGGTTCGTTTTTTTGATGGTTGGTGTATGGGTAATTTTGTTGGGCGATGAGTAAATGACTTTAGTGTTACAGGGAAAAAAAAACCAGACCAAAAAAGCATATTATTTCAGGAACTGTGAGCGGGAGCAATGAGGCTGAAAGAATCTTTACTAAATGTACATAACAAATTTCAATTTCCTAGCTGAATTTGATGGGGGAGATAGTTGCTGGAGTGAAGATTGATAAGATGAAGATTCTGGTTCGGCAGAAAAGTGGATAAGAAAATAATTACTAAATGAGGAACGTGTTGATTGCGGTATTTTTTACACGTGTCAAAGGAATCTGCTCGAATGAAATAGATTTTTGGCTCAAGTTAAACAACTGTGCGAATATGTTTTGAAAAATTCTTATCGGCGAACAAATGCAAGCTACAGAATGTTGAAAATTCATTTGATACACATTTTTTGAAAAACTCGCCCAAATCTGTATTTTTTGAGCCACCGTGGCTAATGAAAAATTTCGGATTCGAGAATGGTTCGAAAATGAATGAAAAAAAAAAGGTAATTGATCGAATTACTCGTACGAATGAGAGAATATTAGTGTCGTAATTCGAGCTTATAGCTGGTTCAGGACAAGAGGCACCGGGTCAATTTCTTATCTAATGGTTCCTCACCGAAGGAGTTCGAATAATTTAAGAAAATTTCTTCAAAATATTAGTAACTTTTTCGATAATTATTCTCATTTGTTACTACTAATTGGTTTCTTTAAAAAATTTAATAATATTCCATCTAATTCTAAATCCTGCGGCACTCTTTGCTCTTATGTTTTTTCAATTAGAAGATAATACGTAGGTAAATACCGATCTTTGCCTGCGATTAAATTCAGTTCTTCGAAATTGCAGAAGGATGGGAAAGTAACGGAATAAATGTCAAGTTATCGTTGTATCAGATGTGAGAAAAATTTTTATCGCCCAATACGCTCGTAAAGAAACAATCCAATTACAAATTGGCTTTCAATTGCACGTTGTAAATTACTTACACTTCGAATGAGCGAAATCTGTCGATCAAATAGAAGTCGATCGTAAATGGCGGTGTGTAAACAAAAAAAAAAAAGGTGTTTTTCTACCTTTGATAAGATATGTGAAAACCGAAGAATGTAAAAATATTCCTTACACAGGTATCGGGAATTTAATCTAAAAGTACTCGATAACGTCTACGTTCACAACAGTTTGCTGATGATCTTTAAATTGCTGGGAATGTTGACGAAGTTTCAGCTCATACCATGTATACTTGTTGTTGTTTTTTGTTTTATTTTTCATTTTACTTTTTAAAACACATCTGACCCCTTCCTCCTGCTCCTCCCCTCGTATATCTATCACAACGTAAAGACTAAGGCGGTAGGTTATGTGTAGAAAAGCCTTACCTTCGGCTTGTTGCTCTTCTTCGCCGTCCAATTTGATTTGTAAATTCTTAGTCTGAGCCAACATACGCACCCTTCTGATCAACACCTCGGTCAATTTGTTGTCAATATCTTCGGCCTTGAGGGCGTCTTCTTCGTCGGCGACCACATTGTCGCCCGCACTGCCGGCGGTAACGTTATCGTGTGTGAGATAGAGAAAATTGGCGATGGCGATTGGTTTCTTGTTGGTAATGGCTCGATCGATGAGTTTGATAGCCTTGTATTTGACGCAGTCGGCAAATTCTTGTATTCCGTCGGCGCATTTGTTCAGTATATTGTTATCGGCTCGGCTAACGTAACGCCCGAAAACGCACACAGTCAGCAGCGAAAATATAATTAAGAACTTCATTTCGACGACAGAAATTGAAAAAAAATTTATGCCCAAACAGCGGATATTATGAAAATCACAACCGAACCACCGCACCAAGATTACTGCACCACTCGCGACGATGGTCGCGAACTACGATCACACGACTGGTCTACTACACTACGAATGAAATGCACACGTAAAGTGGAAATAAAAAAGATGTAAAAAAAAAATTTGAGGACCTGTACCGTCCTCTAGGCGTATGACTAGCGAATAATCCTTAATCCGGTGTCGTCGTTAGATTTTATATTTATATATAGGTAGGTCGGTAGAGGTAGGTACGTAGCCGCTTATCTATGCACGTATAATGTATGTATATGTGAGGAGTAAGTATATGGTGTGTGTGTGTGTGTTTGTGTATGCGTTTGTATGCTTGTTTAGGGAGAGAAGTTCTCTTCTTTTGACACAATCTATTTAGTTGAATAATTTGCCCGGGTGATCTGGAGCGTTTCAGCGGCGGCGACGAGGGGTATCCGAGGGGGCCAGAAGGGCGCCGCCCGCCTGAGCACATATGTTGGTCGAGCTTAATGAATTTGTGTAAGTGCTCGTGTTTTTAATTGTTGCGTTTACCGATGTGTTTTTTCTTCTTCTTCTACTTTTTGTTTTTTTTTTTTTTTTCTTCATTTTGTAAAAGTGTAAAAGTTACGCGTTTTGCGAAGCGAATCCGCCAGCAGCCGTGAAATTACAAGTTTTCACATTGGTGGAATTTTTTTTTCTTTTTTTTTTCGGTAGTCAGGGCACCGATAGGTGTAGGAGGTGAAAATGCGACAGACAGGGGGAGAATAATTTTCGTATCGAAAGTAACAGTGATATCGGTCATATCCTTGATTATATCTCGTAAATCGCCATCGGTTCGTCGCCACGGCCAACGTGTTTGCCCTAAAAGTGCACATACCTACTAGCTAGATTTTCTTTTCTATTAACCGACCAGTGAGTATTCGACAATGTATCCGAAAATGCCTGCGCGAAAATTTTAATAGCTACGCGGCCACGATTAACCGTCTAATTTAGATGCGTGTGTACGCGTACATCGCACAGTGGTCCTGGAGATTATCAAAACCGCTTGTAATTCAATAAGTAATTCAATTTTTGTAATTCTGGCATCATATTGAGCATATATAT
>FIZR01028754.1:0-16562 GCA_900060175.1 Ferrisia virgata
TGAAGGATTGATTTTATGATTTTAAGTTGAAATGTTGAGGAAAATTAGAGATGTTTGAAGTTGACTCGTCAAAACAAAGAACCTTGACCCGTAATCGATTTTATGATTAAGAGTAAACATCGAAAGAATGTAAGTTTCGATATTTTAAATGTAATTGGTATATCTATTTTTCTCCTTTTTTTTTTATTTAATACTTGTCACTTCGAAATTTGTTTTCTATATTTTCAGCAAAATTGGGTAAAATCAACCAGGATCAAGGTCAACTAATTTTCCTCAACATTTCAACTTGAAATCTTAAAATCAATCCGGAGTCAAGGTCAACTGTGGTAGATCAACGGATGATGACTTTTCAACTCAAAATCATAAAATCGATTTCAGGTCAAGGTCCTCTGTTTTAACGAGTCAACTTCAAACATTTCTAATTTTCCTCAATATTTCAACTCAAAATCATAAAATCAATCCATCATAAAATAAGTTCACTGATATCATCCAGGCTGTAGAAATCTGTCCACTGAGGTCAACTAATGTCATCTGATGATGATGGTCAACTGTTGATGGTCAACTGTTGGCGGTCAGTTGTTGTCGATTTCTCAAGAATGTGCTGTTAAAAGTTTTTCAATATTAATAGAACCTTTCAGGAAAATCAGGCTGCAAATGCTCAAAGTCACGATACACATTTCATTTCGAATCTTCTCTTCTTCGCTATGTTCCCAGTTTGCAAAATTTTCAGGTGTTGTTTTTATTTTATTTTAATCAAGATACATATTGAGTATAAAATCTAAATATGGCCCGGGTTTAACATCTCTCTCTCTTCTTCCCGATATTTTATCAATCGATTGTGCAATAAGTAGATTAATTACCACACATTTTGATCATATCCATCTAGAATGCATAATAGAGCGAGTGCACAACTCACCTATGCTAATCCCACTGGCTTGCAGGTACTCTGAGGTCATAAATTGCGATACTAAGGAAGATTTTCCGACGCCGCATGATCCCAACATTACAACTCTGAATGGTGGGTTTATGCCCGGACAGCTGGCGCAACTTGATTCTCGAGATGATGGTAACGATGGAACGGCACTGGTTGTGCCACCGTGTGAACTGCAAGCACCTCCGGACATCATTGCGCAAGTTGTTCCGCATACTGTTACTTGCTCAGTGCTGAAACGTTTTAATATCTCAGGTTAATTTTGGAGTGATTGGATATTAATTTATCATAGGTTTACCTCTACTCGATAACTATCTATCTAATTAGTTGCATAAAAAAAAAATGACATAAAATAGTTGTAAAAATAAAAACTAAAAATAAAAAAATAGAATAGGGAAAATAAAAATGAAGAAATAAAATAATAATAATCTAAAATAAAAATAATTTTAATAAAATTAAAAAAAAATTAATAATTTAAATTAAAAAATGAAATATAATAAATATCTGGCATGGCCAAAAATGGTCTCAATAGTCTGCTAGAACTGCAAAATCGATTTTGCTGGCACCTCCGCATTCATTCGATGCAGGTGGATAAAAGTTGTATAAAATATCCAAAAATCAGCCTCCTAGGTTAATTAGAAGGGGAGGAATGAGGGATTTTCCCTTTTTGACTTTGAAAAAAAGATGTTCCTCTCCCATCTCTCCTCTAAATTATGCTAGGAAGTTGAAATTTGGCATGAGACTTGGTAAGGTATTTAGTTGTGCTTTCTGGGCGTTACGACTTTTCAGACTCATTGCTACCCCCCCCCCCCCCAGCCCCAACTGTAATTTTTTGGTCGGGTTTTCTTATTGACATGGATATGTCTTAGGGCTGGTGGCCATTCTGTGAAGATGTAACGTTTTCGAGGCAATGTTTTTGATATAACGTTTTTGGTGTAACGTTTTTGATTTTTGACTTGAATTTTTTGATCAAAAACTCGCGAAGAAAGATGATTACAAGCTTTATATTGAAATATTTAAGAAAATGAAAAAAATAAAGAAATTTAAGAAATGGAAAAAAAGTAACGACTTCTGCACTTAATGTTGAAATTTTGACTCGGTTGTGTAATTAGAAAATTTTTTAATTTTAAAAAATAAAGGAATAAAAAAATTGAAAAACAAAAAAAAATAAAAAATTAAAAAATTAAAAAAAAAATTAAAAAATTAAAAAAATTTAAAAAATTGATGACCTTTGTACTTTATGTTAAAATGTTGATATAAATGTTTCATTTCAAAAAATTTAGAATAGAAAAAATAAAAAAATGAAGAGATTAAAAAAACAACAATAATTAAATAATTAAAACAGTTGGAAAATTAAAAAATTTTAAAACTTCGAAAAATAAAAAAAAGGTTTTGACTGTAGTTTAGAAGTTTTTGATTAAAAACTCGGGATGAAAGATGATTATAAAAAGTTTTTCCACTATCTGTTTATATGTTGATATGGATCTGTTACCTATCCATGATCTAGAATTTTTTTCTGAAAGGGAAGCGCCTAGATTTTTTTTCTTTTTTGAGTTAAGTGTCACGCACATCTCCCCTCTAAATTAAACTAGGAGGTTGAAATTTGGCATATAATATTTAATATGGCCCCTAGAGCAAAAACGTCAGAAATAGCGAAAAACAAAAAAAAAAACTTGAAAATGCCCACCGAAAATTTATCTCTGACGGAAAAAGCAAAAAAGAAAAAAAGATGAAATGGTAAAAGATAAATGAAAGAACGAGAATAAACCGAAATTTTTCTTGTCATTTTTCCATGAGAAAGGTTCACTTACTCGACGTTTTTTCTGTCTGTTTTACTCTTTAGATGTTTTATTTGTTTACCCGCGGCGTAAAAACGACAAATGATGAATGGATTAAAAAAAGTAAAAAATAAAAAAAAATTAAATTAAAAAAAATTGCATGAAAACGATACTAACTCTTGCATTGCGTATAATTTTTGTAACATTTATCGATTTGAAATTTAAGTCTAATAGGTACTCAGTATTTTTTCTCACACTGCCTGTAAATTGTAAAACAATATTGTCTGATTTGATTAACCTTTTTGTGACAATTATATTCAAAACCTCCCTGTTGATATATGAATAAATTATTTAACGAATTGACTCGATATAGTGTATAATTTTTGACTATTGTAGTATCTTCAATTGAACACTTTTAATTTCGCGAGTTAGGCCCTACGTACAATGTTAATGTGAACGATATCCTACAACGTGTTGCGAAAAAACATTTCATCTCAACGACGATAATTATAGTGGCGGGCTCTTTATGATTTTTCATTATTGACGCTACTGGACAGTTTCCTCTGATGACACATACCTACATTATACGAGATAATAAAAGATAGGTATTCCACTAACTACCTACCTGGAGATTTATCCAACTAGTTAATTTCATTGACAACTTTTCACCATCAATTAATCCGTTTTCGCGGATTTACACCAGAGAACATAGCATCCCCCACATGTTCAACGAAACTTAAACTATATTATTGTACAGCAATCAAATATAAATTTGCTTTAACACTAATTTCTTCGCCGGATAAATTAGTACGTCTTCTCGAGTATAGTATACACCCACCTAGCTCCCAGTACATTTGCATTTATATGAATACGGCGAAAATCAACCAACTGCTCGAGTTATTATATATTTTGAAATGTACGCTCTGACCCAATCGTAGTCTTTTCAAAACTCACCACAAGCTTGAATAAATTTACCATCGCTCGCATCGAGTTACTTTCCGAGTGGTTTTATCGTCGAAGTATTTCTTAATTAATCTATCAAAATGGTTAATTTTGAAGCACTGAGTTGGTATACGACTTCTACACATACGTACACAAGAGAAACCAGCCATCGTTCTTGTTTTATACTACATCTTCGAAGACCGTAGAGAGAACCTAACCTAGCCAAAGATACGGTCTCTGGATTCATCGATTTTTATAAAAGTCTATTATACTGTATGTTTTGTAATTATGTAAGGGAGTCCCTGAGTGAATCAGTATAATGCTTGATAATGCCATTAAATTTACATTCTAACTCGATAGGTTGCATTAGTTGAAAATTGAAGGAGGTTTGAAATCAATAAAAAATGAGATAAAAAAAAAAAGGATCGCTTCGCGATGCTCTTGGAAATATTATCCGAATCGAAAAAAACTCCGCTTCTAAGTGGTGGGAACGGTAGGAGAGGTTCAATGGGACTAAAAAGTCGACATCACCGAAAGGCACATCTACGACCGGTAATAAATCTACATACCAAATTTCAACTTCTTACTTTGATTTGAGGGTAGTTATTCGGGGAACTAACTCAAAAAAGAAAAAAACCTATCAAAAAAAAAAATGCATTTCTGGAGCTGTGAGAGGGTGGAATTAGGCTCAAAAGTCGAGACTTACAAAAGGCGGATCTAAAACCTACACTACATCTCCATCTCAAGCTTCAATTTTCAAGCTCAATTTGGAGTGAAGACAGGGGAGAAAAGCCCTTTCTCAAGGTGAAAAAACGAAAGAAACTTTCATATCTCCCTCCCTAATTAGCCTAGGAGGCTGATTTCTGGATATGCTGTACAACTTTGGATTGTCTATCGATTAGTTCAAAAAGGAACAATTTTTGCCATTTTAGCCCCTCAGCACCTCCTCTCACCAAACTTGGGCACAACTGAATTTTGACCCGAGGTACGCCCCACTCCAGAATATCAAATGTCATACCAGTCGAAGCCTAATTCACAAATTTGATCGATTTTGGTCGGTATTGAGCTTGGCAAATGATTTTTAATTTTGTAGTAAATAATAATAATAATAATAATAATAAGTATTTGACATGGCCAAAAATGGTTGTAATGGTCTTCTAGAATCCCAAAGCGGATTTTTTTAGATATTTCTCCTCACCCAACCACCACAGCTCAATAGACCATCATACCCTCTAAATGTACATACCAAATTTCAACTTCACAGCTCAATTTGGTGGGGAGATAGAGAACGAACGGTCCTTTTTTAAGGTAAAAAAGAGGGGAATCCTCATATCTCCCCTCCTAATGGACTTGGAACGTTGATTTTCGGATATGAAATACAACATTTGATTCTCTATAAGTTGGTTTAAAAAGGGGCAATTTTTGTGTTTTTGGCCTCACAGTACCTCCTCCTCCAAAACAGTAAAAATGAATTTCGACCCGAGTTCATCCCCACTCATACTCATCTAACTGAGCCTATTGACCGAATTCAAACGATTTTGGTGGGTATTGAGCGGAGTAAATGATTTTAATGTTCGAAGAAAAAAAACATAAAGATAGCTATCTGACATGGCTAAAAATTGTTTCAATGATCTCCTAGGACTCCAAAACGGATTTTTTTGATTATCCTCCCCTCATCCGCCATTGGTTGATAGACTGTAATACCTCGGTTTTCATTAACAATATGACATCTAAAGCGATGCTTTTTGAAGGTAGGAGGAGTGCAATGGCGCTAAACAGTTAACACCGCCAAAAGACACATCTAGGCCCCATACTAAATCAACATCCCAAATTTTAACTTCCTAGCTCACTTTGGAAAGGAACTATGCGAGGCATAAACTAAAATATAAGAAAGCCCACTGAAAAAACTACATTTTTGAAATGTGAGGGGCGCCAAATTCCAACTTCTAAGCTCAATTTAGAGGGATAGAAAAGGAAGGAAAAACCCTTTTTTCAAGATCAAAAAGGGATACCTTTCTCCCATATTTTCCCTTCTAATACAACTTTGGATCTTATATGGATTGTCTGAAATTTCGGCATAATTGAATTTTGACTCAAGGTCATCCCCACTTATATATACCTAATCGGTCACCAAACTGAACCTATTGACCGAATTGGATCGAGATGATTTTAGCGTTGTGAGAAGAAATTAAAATTAAAATAAATATCTGACATCGTCAAAAATAGTCGTAATGGTCTTCTAGGACCCCAAAACCGATTTTATTGGTATCCCCCTCCCCATCAACGATACGTCGATGGACTGTAATTACCTGGTTTTCATTGACAATATTACATAGAAAATCAGGCAAAAATGAGATATTTGATTATCAGTACTGAGTAGAAAATTAAAGAGATAAAATTTCTACCAATAAAAAATTGTCAAATTTCAGATTCTCAATTTCATTCGCACCAAGTAGACATTAAGAACAGTTCCTGTAATTTCTGAAAAGTAAAAGGCTATCCAATCATCAACTTCAGCATTTGAGGATAGTTAGACTAGACTTCTTAGACCCTGAAATCTATAATATTAAAGCATGGTACTGTACATTTCCCACTCATCTTTCGTTTTCCAATTCTTTTTCTTTTCATTTTCCAAACAATCGTATTCCATATCACAAAATTCAAACACAAGACCACTCGATAAATATAGAATTTTCAGTCCTTACATCGTTATTTCAACCAACCTTGTACACTCGATATTTTTCCACACCTCCTCAAATGAAAAAAAAGGAAAACGTACGGAATAAAATTCTTTCACGACCAAATCTCGTATTAACGCTTCAAAAGAACCAAATGCAGAGAGCGAGGGAAAAAAAATACCATCATCGAAGAAAAATAAAAAAGTCAAAAGATACGAAACAAGGTTCGAATATAAGCGACACTGGCTTTACGAAATTAATAGCGAGGATTAAAGAGTGTAACGTAATCGGCCATAAAATATGCTTGAGAACCGTCGAGGTATAAATTTACATTAAAATAACGTACTAAATCCTGCTGAGTTTTGGTTTAGTTTCGCTGAATACGAGTAAGATAGCTCTCTGTTTTTCTACCTTTCTCTCGTGGCTTTTTTTTTCTCTCCAGCGGCGAAAAGGGAAAAGTCAACCTACACAGAGACAGTTTCCATACACAACTATAACGATAGTAATTTTGTTTAAAGCTAAGCTCGTTTGATAAATTGTACCTACTCGTAGCCATTGAAAGTCCTGTCAGAAAAAAAAATATGGGAAAAATTTAGGGTGAAAAAATTTAATACACAATTTTACACCGAATTATCACTTGTATAAATGTGAGTAATAACATGATTAAAGGTGCACACTGAGATGCACATGGTAAAAAATGTTTCATCCGAAAATGATTAACAATATGGATAAATGCCAAAGTATGTCACGCTTGCTTAAAAATGTATAAAAATTCTTCAACTACACGCGATTACATCTCCAACGTAGGTACACCTCATTACGAAGTAATTCGTTCATTTTTTTCAATTAAATTATCATTTTTTTTCTCTCTTAAAAAAAATAATAGTTTACTTTTCAATTTTGTTGAAGTGATTAAGGGTATCAACTCTTTGAATACAATATTGCGAATATTGCGAATGTTGATTTTTAATATGCAAATTAAAATAAGAGTTCCATAAAATTAATAATAGAAAAATCTTTCTGTGATACTTTTTGTTAATCTGTAGTAAGGGTAGGGAATGACAGGGTAGTGAATAGATGGAATCCCTAAAAAGCACATTTTAGAGGCTGTGAGTGGATAGCTGGATATGATAAAGCTGAAAAAGCTGAAAGATCAGAACGCCTCAAAAGGCATAGCCAGCGAAGCAATAAAAAAATTTCCATAAAGTTCCAATCCATCACTAGTATGATTCAGAAAATTTCTTCCATAGGGGACATCCTACACATTAATTATGCAGAACTTCAAAAAGAATATTTCCTAGCGATCTTGAATGCAAAAACAAAATGGTTAAAAGCCCACCATACATATTTGTTAACAGATAGCGCCACAGCAATCGCATACCTCAAATTTTTTTTAGTAAGTTTAGACTTTGTGAACAAATAGTGATCGACAACACCTCCAAATCCACATTAAAAGAGTTTGGTGCATTTCATTATCAAATAGGTGTCAGTCGCTTACAATTGTACCGCACTTAAAAGAATACGCCATCTATCATGATCCTGTGCCTGTGAAGGAGCTCCTACCACTGAGCCCATTTATGCTTTGATGATATCAGACCATTAGGTCTCAGAACTTCCACTTTTTCTTTTACAAGAGGCCTTGCCAAAGAGAATGTCTTTTTCTAGATTTCTGACTTCTCTCCTGGTCACATGTCCAAAATACCGTAGAATGCATTTCTCGCATTAAATCTTTAACCTGACTGGCTTCTGTATTTCGTTAACGATTGAAATGTTGGCTCATCTCACTGTCCAGGGTATCTTCAGCATTCTTCGCCAGACCAACATCTCAAATGTGTCAATTTTTCTTTTGTTATCTGCCGCATATTGGAAAACAGAGAAAACAAGTGACTATATAAATCTGTTCCTTGACTTTTTGGAGATCTTGTTATTACATGTGACATTACGCAGTCTGGTCATAGCTGATTTGCTAAAAGCAATTGGGTGCTGTATTTCTGCTGACGAGCCTCCATCTGCTTCGATGATGGAGCCTAAATATACGAAAGCGTTGACCTTTTTGTATTTGCTGAGAGCTGTAGAAACTGGAAGACATTTGGGCCGATCAACCACCATGGCTTTCATTTTCGATGTAATAATACGAAGTCCAAGTTTTTTGCAGGCTATCTTCACCAGATGGACGAGTTCCGCCATTTCCTCTTCATCCAATGCAATCAAGGTGGTATCATCTGCATATCGCAGATTGGAGATTCTTTTTCCTCCAGGGGAAATACCACCATTCCAGTGTTCTAGAATATCGCAAATTATGTGCTCGAGGATAATATGCATCCTTGATGCACACCCTTTTCCGCTTGAAAAACCTCAGATTCTTCACCATCAATTCGCGCCACCATAGACGAACTAGTTTTGCCCAGGTTGAACTAGAATATGCTAACAACCGTAGGACATTCTAGTTTGTCCTAGAACAAACCAGTTTTGCTGGTAAATGTTCTGATATATTTTATCATAAACGAGAATAACTTGCTTTTGAGCATTGAAATAAATAATTTTTGTAATAACTATGATGTAAGAAATCTTTCAAAAAGAAACTTTTCATTTGACATTAATAAGAAAGGTGGTTGGTTCTACGGAGGGGGGGGGGGCTAGAAAAAATGACATCCAGGCTTGCACTAAGACAGTGGAACACCGGAGGTAAACCAAATGGTTCCTATAGTCGAAGTGACAAGTGAAGATAACCCAAATATCCTACTTGATGAAGTAAGGGAGGGGGTGAATGCGATGAAGAAACACAAAGCCCCTGATTATGATGACATTGAAGCTGAATTGTGGCAGGCTCTTGGTGAAAATGGAATCAAAGCAGTATGGCAACTCTGTAGTGTGATATGGCAAAGTTGTAAATGGCGTACTGAATGGTGTAAGTTGGTGTTGATTCGCTCGCATAAGAAAGAAAGGTGTACCCACCCAGGTAAATCCCACCTGAACAACTCGGCTTCATGCTAAAAAGAGGTACAAGGGAACAGATAATGAGTGTCTGGCAAATCATTGAAAAGTGCAGAATTCAACATATCTGTAGTGATGTGTTTCATAGATTACACCAAAGCTTTTGACTGTGTGAATTGAAAGAAGCTCTTCAAAGTTTGAAACGAGATGGGAGTCCCTACTCATATAGTAGATTTGGTGGAGTCCCTAAATGAGTTCCAGTCTATGATGATGAAAGTTGATGGCGAAGAATCTGAGGTTTTTCAAGCGAAACATGGTGTGCGTCAAGGATGCACACATCCATGAGGTTCTTCTTCTTCTTCATTTCGCCTTCTCCCAGCAGAGTTTGGCGATCATCATGGCTATCACCACCTTGTTGGCTGCGGTGCGGAACAATTCTGCTGGGGAACATCTGAACTATCTACTCAAATCCACCTCCCATGAAAGCTAAACCATTGTAATGGTGGTAATTCTTTTGGAGGAAAAAGAATCTGTAATCTGCGATTTGCAGATGATACCAACTTGATTGCTTCGGATGAAGAAGAAATGGCGGAGCTTGCCACCCTGGTGAAGATGACCTGCGAAAAACTTGACTTCGTATTAATACATCAAAAACGAAAGTCATGATGGTGGATTGGGCCAAGTGTCTTCCAGTTTTTACAGCTCTCAGCAAATACAAAAAGGTCAACGATTTCGTATGTTTAGGCTTTATCATCGAAGCAGATGGAGGCTCGGTGACTGAAATACGGCACCGAATCGCTCTGAGCAAATTAGCTATGACCAGACTGCGTAATGTCACATGTAATAACACTATCTGCAGAAAGACAAGGAAGAGACTTGTATAGTCACTTTTTTCCTCTGCTTCCTGTATGCCGTGGAAACATGAACGTTGAAGGCAGATAATAAAAGAAGAATCGACACCTTCAAGATGTGGCTCTCGCGAAGGTTGCTGAGGATACCCTGGACAGTGAGATGAGCCAACATTTCAATCGTTAACGAAATACAGAAGCCAGTCAGGCTAAAGATTTTATGCGAGAACGCATTCTACAGTATTTTGGACATGTTAACAGGAGAGAAGTTGGAAATCTTGAAAAAGACATTCTGTTTGGTAAGGCCCCTGGGAAAAGAAGAACAGGAAGATCTCTGACCTGATGGTCTGACATCATCAAAGCGCAAATGGGCTCTGTAGTAAGAGCTGCTTCGCAGTCATGGGATCGCGATACATGGCACGTTCTTTTAGGTGCATTATGGTAGAGAAAATCAGGCTGAAATGTTACATCTAGTCAAAAAATTGGATTAATTTTGCAAAATTAAGAACTCATTCAATTCATAATCTCATTTTGACATACATTTCACGTCTAGCTGCTTGTAAATCGCGATTATAAATTCACCTAAATTGATACTAACTTAATAAAAATTAAGCCACTGTTTTGTGTTATCCAAATTTAAATACATATCATTTTCGATCTACTTGGAAACACTTCGCTAAATATGTTTAACAACATTTAACTCTTGCATACTATATAATTCGGTTCTATGATCCGGTGAATTTGAAATTTTGAAAATGAATGCCGAGCATAACCAGAAGATGAGAGGCGGGAAGGGGGAGGTTAAAGGGGCCTACGATTGCATTCGAGAAACATGCAAATGCTCGATATAAGGCTCGAGTTAAAGGTTGAAAATTCTAGTATAAGGTGGCTGGTAGGTTGATTTGTGAAGTTGGGCGCGTAATTTATGCGGTCTAAAGTAAATTAGGTATAGCGAACGTGCAGGTTGTATTAATAATTTCCATAAAATTGTTTTAATATTTCACTTTGTATCCTGGTGGAAGCATCTGTTACGATGTGAAATACGTATAAATTTCAGCTCGTCTTTTTAAATATCAATACAGCTTCAACGTGTGCCAAGCTGCAAGCTGCATGTACTTGAATGAAAATTAATTTTTTTATCCGATGAATTTCTCGTACTTTTTGATTTTGTTGTGTTTTTTTTTTCAGGCTTTAACGTCGCTTCATAGGCCGGTTAAAGAGAATGGAATGAAATGAAGCGGCTCGTACAGCATACGCAGTGATTATCAAGAAACATGCGAGTATTATGAAAGGATGACTTTACACAAATAAAATCCAAAACCGAAAATCTTTTCAAACGTTGTTGGTATGTTGGTAGCTGTAGCTAATACATTTAGCACAGAGGTAACATGTAGCATTAGCTTTGTAAAGCGAACAGGTGTAATGGTTTTTCATTTAACTTGTCAGCTAAGCGACGTCGTATCTGTTTTAATTGACTTTCATGATTTATGATACGTCTCTAATCAACCTAAGAGTACTAGGAAGTGATTTTTTTTCCTGTCGTCGAGACATCGAATTACACACTATGCTCACTTGTTCGGTCGTACCTTTTAATGAATTCCAGCAACCTTTTCGGCTACACGGAGCAGCGTATTTTTTATCCTGACCTAGTACGTACCGTACTTTCTTTTATACTATACGATCGTGTTTACTTTATAAATATTACGTAGGTATCTGCTATTCGTATTTATAACCGAATAAAAGTTGAGAATTTTTTTCTTAGAAGTCGTCGACGAGCGACGAGCAAGGACGTTTTTTCATTATACATGTAAGTTCGCGTCGTTGGTCGTCGTCGCTATAAAATCTCAAATGAAATTTAATCTAGTTCTATATCTCGCGCAAAAGTTGTTTTTTCTTTCAACTTCTTTCAAGATAACACCGAGCACCGTGCACTTATAATACTCGAATAGCAGCGGATAAATAAAACATATACGAATAAACAAAATAAACTCGGTATTATGACGATTTTTTCCCGCTCCTTTATTTAATAAAATACCGAAAATAATATCATAATGCGATGTAATTTTGAAATTTTTTCCATCATTCTTTCGTTTATATTCGTGTACTGTATAATACGAATATTCAAACGGATTTTACACGGTGCGAGGGTTATAAAGCGATTATTTTCTCAACGTGCATTCCTCTCCACGAGCTATGCATTCGCGATGTTTCCTTTGAAAAAAAAAATAATAAATAAATAAAAAGAATTACGTAATAAAATTAAGAATCTGATTTAACGACGAGGGCGATATTTTTCATTAATCCGAAGAGAATCGAAATGGACCATGTGATGATGTAAATGCACGATTTTCATCAAACGACATTCACAAGCTATCGTGAAGTCCAAGTTTTTACAAAACTGAAAATAAGCGACGATGCGAAAAATCTCGAAGAATGAAAGCGTTATTTCTGTTCATTTCACACGTTCGAGGTACCAACTATTTAATTTAGATGGGAATCGAGAAGGTTCGTTGGGGCTAAAAAGTCGAAATCTCCAAAAAACACATCTACGAGAACTGCCAAGTGTATATTACAAATTTCAACTTCATAGCTGTATTTAGAGGGGATATGGAGGAGGAATAGCACTTTTTCAAGCTCAAAAAGAAGAACCACTCTCATATCTCCCCTGCTAATCGACCCAGCAAGCTGATTTTAAGGGATGTTGTGCAACTTTGGATTTTCTAACGATTGGCTCAAAAATGAATAATTTTTTTGATTTAGGCCTCTCAGTACTCTCTCCCCCGGATTTTGGGCAGAATTGAATTTTGACCCGAGTCATCCCCACTTAAATGTATGTTCTAATTCGCCGCCAAACCGTGCCTATTAACCAAATTCGAGCGATTTCGGTCATCATCGTACAACATGAATAATTTTTTAGTCGGGTGGGGGGGGGGGGCTTAAATTAGAACTAAATATCGGAAGTGGCCAAAAATGATCGTAATGGTTCCTTCTAGGACCCCGAAACGGATTTCGTTGTTATCTCTCCCCCTCCCCTCTTATTCGCTGTAGATCGATAGACTGTAATAGCCTGATTTTCATTGACAATATGACATGGAAAAGCAAGCTAATTATTGAAAATTGAAAGAGAGCAACAAATTGCTATGAAAAGAATCGGTTCAAAAAAGGGAGATTTTTATCAGAATTCAGAATAGGACTCCTAATAAATCCGTATACCAAATTTCAACTCGATAGCTGAATTTAGACAGGAGATATGTGTGAGATGAACTCAAAAAAAAAATATCAATTTAAGAGGTAGTTAGTTAAATGTAGGACAAACTCAAAAAACAAAAGAAGTCGTCAAAATTCACTTTTTCAGAGCTGTAAGGAGGAGGGGGAGTGCTGGGGGGTAGAAAAGTCGAAATGACCTAAAGGCATATTCAGATCCTTTATTGCATGTATCAAATTTAAATGTCTTAACTCAACTTAGAGGGGAGATTCAAGGTCAAAATGAGGGAATCGTCTGATATTTTCCCTCTTACATGGTCTAGAGGACTGATTTTTGGAGGCACTGCATAACTTTTGATTCTCTTTGAGTATTGCTGAATTTTGACCCAAGGTCATCTCCACTCAAAAATATCGAATCCGTCACCAAATCAAGCCCACTGCTCTAACTTGACCGATTTTCGCTGACATCGAGCTGAGGTAATGATTTCTAGTTTCGAGAGGAAAAAATTAAAAAAAGGAACAAATATTTGACATGGCCAAAAATTGTCTCAACGGTTTTCTAGAACCCCGTACGAATTTAATTGACACTTCCTCCTCCATTTACCGTAAGCAGATAGTCCTTAATAGCCAGGTGTACATGGGCAATATGGCATAAAAAGTGACCCTAGACACACACCAAAATCACCAAAAATAATGCTAAACATGTCTTAATAATGTGAAATGTTTTTTGAAAATGGTATCCAATGATCTAAAATAAATATGGGGTACATTTTGAAATTCCATAAAAGTGTCGTAAAAAAATTGTAAAAGAAGTTCAAAATATTGTAAAACTATTGAAAATAAAGGAATAGTAATTAATTTTTAGTTAAAATCACATTTAATTAACAAAAGATTAGTAAACCAATAGTTAAAATCATATAAAATCCCTAAAAAATTAAAAAATATAAGAACCTTGCAAAAATAATATAAAAACTCCCTTTAAAATATTAGGAAAATTACGAAAATACAAAAAAGATTGCAGAAATAAATTGAAATGATGGGAAAAAAATTAATCAATTGTCAAAAAAACCAGTGATAACGACATAATAATCTGAAAGAAGTTGAAAAAGAACGTCGTATTTTAAGAAATACTTTCATCATTTTTTTGTAACATATTTCTTATAATTTTCATTAATTTTATCGCCATTCTAATGAAACCTATAAACAATATTCCATCTTGAAAAATTTATATGGTATTTCAAAAAAATTTGCTACACTCTGAGCAAATTTTTAGTCATGTTAAATCGTTTTAACGTATTTTTCAAAATGATTTCAAATAAATTTAATCAATTGAACGCTTTTTAGCACGATTTTGTACGTCGTATTCTAAATGGAAACCAAGCTATTGTGATCTATCGACCAACAATGGATGGGGGGGGGGGTTGGAAAAATTCATTTTGGGGTCTTGAAATACCATTGAGATCACTTTTAGCTACATCAGATATTTATTCCTCTTCATTTTTTTAATCGGACCCCCCTCCTCCAATAAAAATATTTTTCTCAGCTCAATACTGACCAAAATCAGTGAAAATTGGCCAATAAGGTCATTTCGGTTGTGAATAAGATTTATATGAGCGAAGATGACCTTGGGTTGAAACTTGGTCGAGTCAAAATTTGTGGGAAGTGGATGCTGATGACCAAAAATTCTAAAAATTGTTCATTTTCGAGCTAATTGATAGAAAATTCAAAGTTGCATAACATATTGAAAAATCAGCCCCGCAGGTGTATTAAGAGTGGAGATATAGGAGTTACCCCCCCCCCTTTTGACTTTGAAAAACAGGTTTCTTTGCGCATACGCTTTATCAAAATTAAGATAGAGAGTTGAAATTTGGTATCAACATTTAGCAGGGATCTAAGACGTGCCTTTCGGGGGTTTCGAATTTTTAGCCTTATTGCAACCCCTTACAGCCTCAAAAGCTAGTTTCTTGGGTTGTTTTTCTCATTTTTCAAGTTTATGGTTCGCGTGATTCTAGCCCCCCCTCCCTTCAAATTAAACTAAGAAGTTGAAATTTGATAGGTGGATTTGGTGGGAACCCCATTTCTACCATCGAAGGTCCTTGACTTTCTAGGTAATTTACTTGATTTAGTAGGTGTCCTAGATGTGCCTTTGAGGGATTTCAACATTTCAGTCCAATTGCTTCCCTTCACATCATAGCCTTAAAAATGTACTTTTTTGATCGTTTTTCCTAATTTTTCAATTTTCTAACAAACATATCTCTCCTACAAATTGAGCTAGTAAGTTTAAAATTGGTATGTAGACTTATTAGCGACTCTAGATACGCCTAAACGAGCTTTCAACTCTTCAGATTCATTGCACCCTCACACAGCTCCTAAAAAGTAGTTTTTTCGCTTATTTCTCTCAATTTTCAATCCTGTTCCAACCATATTCGCCTTTCAAATTGATTTACAAGGTTGAAATTTGGTATGTAGATTCAGATGTGCCGGGGAGAGGGAGGAGGGTAAGGTGCGTACACCCCAAAATCTATCTGCACCCACATTACCGATCAAAAAAAGAACATCGCAGAGCGCTCCTTTATTTTATTCCATAAATGAACAATTCGCCGAAGTTCTTTGTCTTGTAAAAATCAGACTCAAAAATCAAAGCGCTGCGATGTTTTCTTCCATCAAATTATTCATTTTTTTTTTTTACAAAAAGTTATTATTTTATTGTAAAATTTTTGGTCATTTTAACGCAATATCTGCAACTCAACGCATCGCTTAAGTTAGACTTCACATTACACCTACATATTCTCCCACCCCTCTTCCTTAACAATTACTTTCTAGAAATAATTGAGTAATCTTCCCCTTCATTAGGTTTATCTTCAAAAAATTTTGGATCTTAGGATCCACCACAACACCGTTCCAAGGTGTATTGGGGAGGGGGGGAGGGCTGCCGTCATTCGTTTATGTTTCAATTCCGATAGTTTGTACTTTAACCGTTCCGAAGACATGTGGAAATGTTTGCGGAGGGAGGAAGGGGGCAGAGGAAACGGCAGCACGCCCACCACTGTCAATTTGGTCGAAACCGGTGTCATTGGTTTGTGCATCATTAGTGCTTGTTTGTGCTTCGACTCCGGTCATTTGTACTTTAACCTTTTCACATTTTGGAGGAAAGGTTTGTAAAGCTGCAGTCTCATCATACCATCACTTTGAACACGACTCTATCATAGGAACCCGCTCCAAAGGATCATTATGTATCATTTTGTCA
>FIZR01028759.1:0-23256 GCA_900060175.1 Ferrisia virgata
CTTATCTAAGCTTTCCTACGAATACATTAAATATCCTCCTTGGAAACTAATTATCCCTGATACAGATTTAAAAATGACTGAATATAAAAAGACTGACCATCCTTCTGCCATGATTAAAAACAAATACCTTCAAATTACCCTATAACGAGCTACCTAGACTACAAATTCTGTTTTACTGACGGTTCAAAAATTGAATCCCAACATGCCCGGTCCATCGACGGACTCACCCAAAACTATACAATGAATAAACATTAAGATAGATCTGCGCCCGACCGCAAGAGGAGAGGGAAGACCCCCTCCCCCTGAAGTTCAAAAATTGCGCAAATGACTCAAATATCGTTTTTTTTTTTACAAAAAAAAACAGATTTTGGCAATTAAAAACATAATTTTTTCCAAAATTTTCGTCCTCGTTTCGCTGGGGCATATCGCTTTATATTTTGGCTCTAGAACGATATTTTTGAGTAGGAGTAAAATACCAAAACATATTTTTCTACTGACTTTCAACCTATTAAAAATAGTCTCCATTAAACTAGGAAAAAATTTTAAGCTGCTGAATTTCATTTTTAGCAATTCGAAAGCATTTCGGAAGCCTTGGAGTAAAGAATTTTTTCGTTAGAGACTCCAAAAATTCGTAGAAAATACGATACACAGATTCGGGAGGTCAATATTAGGTGCTAATTCAGAGTTTTCGTTGAATATTGTTCAAGAATTTCCAAGTTTCAAATTTTTAACCCGATTTTCTGTCATATTGTCAATTAAAACCCCGAATGGAGAGGGCGGAGGAGGGGTATCGATGAGATTCGTATTGGGGTCCTAGAAGACCGTGAACATGATTTTTGACCATGTCAGATTTTTCTTCCAAAACTAAAAATTTTTTGCTCAAAGTGATACCGACCAAAATTGACCAAATTTAAGTATTAGACTCGCATTGGTGGTGGATTCGATAATGATCTTGAGCCAAAATTCAGTTATGTTCAAATTAGAAAGAGGGAGCGTGCTGGGGAGCAAAAATCGCGAAAATTATTCTTTTTTGTGCCAGTCGATATAGAATCAGAAGTCGTACAATACATCTAATAATCAGTTTCGCAGGTCCATTAAGAGGGAAGGTACGAGGGGATAGGGGGAGTTCTCTTTTTCAATTTTGAAAAATGTTTGCCCCGGAGCAGGAGGTTGAAATTTTATATTTCGGATAAAGGTTTTAGATGTGTTTTTTGGGGTTTTCAACTTTTCAGCTCCATTTTACCCGTTCGTAAATTCGAGATTGGTTTTTTGTTTTCGTCCCACGCATATTTCCCCTCTAAATTGTACTAGGAGGTTGAAATTTGGCATGCAGATTTAGTAGGGGTCTTAGACATGGATTTTGAAAGTTTAAACTTTTTAATCCCCTTGCACCATTTCACAGCACCCAAAAACCGGATTTTTAGTCAGTTTTTCTTATTTTTCCAGTTCGACCCTGCATATCTCCCTTTCAAATTGAGCTAGAAAATTAAAATTTGGTAAGTAGATTCGGTAGTTGTCCCAAATGATCCTTCCATACCACTACAAAAGGAAAAAACATCCCACAGCGCATCTGTTTTTATTCCATGAATAGAAAAATCTCATATTTTCTTTACTTCAAGAAAATCAGGATCTAAGAGCTACTCGATGCTTTTTTTCATCTTGTTAAATACATCCTTTAATAGTTTTGGAACTTAAAAACTGTACAAAAAAATTTTATACACAGATTAGCTAGAAAATTCAGAAAAATTATGAACTTCGATCTGTTAAAACGGGTTCCATTACAATAGAAAAATATTTTTTGCTACAATGAAGTTGATTTTTAGTCGTTCTGCAGTATTTTGAAAATCCTGATCCTGGAAAAGTACACTTCTTAATGAAAACTCCATTTTATTGCATAAAAAATCAAATGTTTGTTGAAAAAAATTATCGCGTCGTCGTGTATTTGATTTTTCAATTTTTAAAATCTTGTAGACAAACAAATTTTTCCTGAATCCTTCAGAGTAACTGGAAAATATGAAAGATCGATTTGAGAGGTCAATATAGGACAAGAAACCAATTTTCTGCGTAATAACTTCCATTGAGCGTATTCGAATAAAATTTATAATTTTTGTTGCGTTGTTTTCGAATTTTCAAAAATTCACCCAAAATCCAAAAATGAACTTCAGCAGTTGAAAATTTGGTTGCAATTCATTTCTGACATGATCGTTCAAGTTTTGTTCAATTTGCAAGTGGTCAGTTGAGAAGGTCCATTTACCCACTTATACTTTAGATACATCGATAAATGAATTTTCTATTCCTCTTCGGAGAAGCTATTGTAGGCGCTCGTATTTGAAATTACGAAAGTCAAGAAAACGTGTCTTGAAAAAGTTATGAACTTTGTGAAACGTTTGGCGATAATAAATTCACTCGAATTAGGCATATGTCATTGTTGACCGTAGTTTCGCCGTGGTAAGGTTTAAGACAGGTCAAAAACCTCGTATTCATTCGATACTTGGAACAATGAAGTGCGTACGTATTTCTTGGAATAATTTTGTCTTTTTATAAAAAATAAATTTCTGCGAGCAAATTTTTTCATACCTTGTATCGTATAGATTGTTAGATTAGAAGGTATAAGGTATACGTGTAATTTATAAGAACACGCGAATCATCTCATATACTTTTAGCAATGTACTTTAATTGTATCTTTTAAAACTATTTCTACCGTATTACTATATATTCGTAAGGATCAATGATCAATGAACTGACGACGACGACGAAAAAATCCTCGGGTGAAACTTGTCGACGATAATCGACCCTGCCCGAAATGGAAATTACAAAACATTCGCTAGCTTCGTCTCTCCTCAAGCACATCGAGCGTTTAAAATCAGATAAAAACCGAATGCCCATAATGCCGACATCGATACGTATATATACTATACAAGTATATTGAGATGAAAACAACGATACAGAGATGCTGGAAGGAGGGTCGAGGGTGTAATATGCGGCACAGACGGAGGCGACGAACATTAATCATTCACGGTTTGCGTCTATTTCATAGTACGTAAATTTATACCTTCAATTTAACGCTATAAATTTTATTTACTTAAACGGAGGCAGGTAAGAAAAAAAAAAGTAGGTGAAAACTCACGCTGATTTTGTTATCGTTTTATACTCGTACGAGTAGGTATATTGAAAATGAAAATACTCATTACATATATTTTTACATGTAGATACATATACGATTACGTAATACGTTTGATTGTAATTATACGACTGATTAATTTTCATTGCGTTATTCTTTTTTTTACTTTTTTTTTCTCTCTCTGCCATTTCATAAATCGATAAAAATCGTATAGCTCTGTTCGAGCATTATGCGTTGT
Source organism: Ferrisia virgata (assembly GCA_900060175.1). NCBI lineage: Eukaryota > Metazoa > Arthropoda > Insecta > Hemiptera > Pseudococcidae > Ferrisia > Ferrisia virgata. The sequence goes on from FIZR01028759.1 coordinate 3,360, forward strand.
AAACTTGCAACGAATAAACTATAACGAGTTATAATACGGATAAATTTAACTCGCGCGCGAGTTTGAAAAGTATGAGTCACGAAAGACACGAAAATTTTCTTTTCTCGTTTGTTATAATTATTTACTCGTACGTATATATGCATTAGATTTAGGTTCTGTAGGTACTTAAATTGCAATCGAATATTCGTACTGATGATTTGACGTGGTAAAGTAACCAAGAGATGATTACAATTTAATCAACATCTACTAATTTGATACCGTTAATTTAATTTTTTTTACCATTACATAGATCAACATGGTATGACGTTGATGATTAATTAAAAACTCGTAGATCGTTCTCGATTTTTGAACATATATTTTTCTTTCATAAATGCCTAGCACACGATACATACACTGTATAGATATTAGCTAGGTTAGGTAGGTAGGTCTAGGTATACAGGTAGGTACCGCAAATATCATACTATACAGAGAGAGAGAGAGAGAGAGAGGATTCATTTTGAAAACAACTCGTGTTTCAGATGCCCTAGATTTCATTAACGTTGGCAAATTGCGCGTATTCAAATAACTTGAACTATATTCTCCACATAGAGTGAGGTATATACGCGATGTCAGTTCAATTTATGGCACTACATGTTCGGTACCTATAGTACCTAGTACCTAGTACCTACCTATCTACACGTTCAACTGAACACTGTAAGCACAAACATTATATCGTGTAATTACATAACCCAGATCGCATCGTATATCGTCCCTGATGATATAGGTAATATTCTCAAGTTGGCGAAAATTTCATTCGAACAAGATGCATACCTGATTATCAAGTGCATGGGTAAATTAAATGAATGATATTTGAAAAACCACCATAATTCTGTGAAGATGACGCATCAACTCAGAGATGGATCACCTCAGGAGGGATCAAGCCTCCATACAAAATTCTAGTGCTTTTCCGGTCCATCTAAAATTTCCCTATTTACATATGCACAAGAATGATATTTATCCCAGATTTAAAATTAAAATAATCAAAAACTTCCAATTTTCTTCACAAATCATCAAATAAAGCTCTTTTAATTTTTTTCAAAAATTTCACTCTTACTTCGCTCAGCTACTTACGTATAACGTCCCGCCTTTATCATTTCGAGAAAGTTAAGGCCCCTTCATTCCAGAAAAATTCAACCAAAAAATTTCCTATATCTCTGCCAAAAAATTATCATATATTTATGTTTTTTGAAACGGCAAGAAACCAAACAGCGTTCTCAAATCTACCCCCATAATGATGCAAAAATATTACAAATTTCTAACCCCCCCCCCCCAACTAATATCATTCACTTTGTTCGATAGCGATCAAAGTGTCTCAAATTTGGCCAGTAATATTACAATTGGTGTCGAATTTTAGACATTATATGGACGAGGTTGACCTTGAGTTAAAATTTAGCCATGCTCAAAATTTGGATAGGGTTCGTTTCTAAACCAATGCATAAAGATTCAATGTTTGTATAACGTATCCAAAAATTAGCCCCTTACGCGATATATTGGGTACTTTCTTCTGTTTAACCTTGAAAAAAAGTCGATGCTTTGCATTGCCCCTCTCCCCTTCCCCATCGTACTAGGAGGCGTTTTACGTGTTTCGACTTTTCAGCTTTATTGTATCCTCTTACACCCCAATAGATGGTTAAGTGGATAAAATTTGGTATTAAATAAGTAGGAGTCATAGATGAGCGAGGGGGGGGAGCAGGAGGAGAAGATATGTCAATTGTTGAGTATAAAATCAACCTCTTCCAATTCAACTAATGCGAATATTTTATAAAAATCTAGCTTCACTTCATCAATTTTTTATTCAATTTTCAAACATGTGAGCCAAAAAATCCAAAACCTAAGTAAAAAACTCACGAGTCCAAAAAATTTTCTTTTTTTGAATTTTTTGATATTAATGTGCTCTAGTAAACTACTTGAAACAAAAAAAAGAATTCGCAATTTTTTCATTTTTTTAGGGGGCACAAAATTACGTATACAAACGGAAAAAGTTGAATATTTTGAATTTTTTGAAAGTAAAACAGCAAAAAAAAAAATACATTCATTAATTACGCAATCAAAAATAATGAAATTTCGTATTTTTCTTGAAAAAATTTCAAAACAAATGATTCTTAACTATTTTTTCATTGAAAAGCAAGAAAAATGACATATCAATGTTGAAAAATTCGAAAAAAGAAACGTTTTATACAGATTTTTTATGTAATTTTGAAATTTTAAGCGAATTTGGAAATAGGCAGAGTCAAGTTAGAGACCGTAAAATTTTTACCACGCCCATGTTAAGTAATTTCAAAACTTTTTACCACGCCCTTCACCTCCAACTTCGAAAACAAACTGAACTTCTTAAAATTAAAAAGTCTGATTTTCGTAAAATGTTATAATTATGTGAACTGAAATAGTGGTACTTTTTTCCTAATCAGTTGCTGAGGTGGGGGAGGGGAGGAAAATGGATGGGACTAAAATGTTGACACCACCAAAAAGCACGTCTAAATCTGCATACCAAATTGCGAATTTCCAGCCCAATTGGGAAGGAGAGGGGAGGAGAAAATATGCGAGGAATAAACTCAAAAAATAAGAAAGGCCGCACAAACAACCACACCACATTTTCGGACTTGTGAGGGGGTGCAATAGAACTGAAAAATCTAGACCACCAAAAGGCATATCTAGGAGCCCAGCTAACTCTACATACCAAATATTAATTTTCTAGTTCATACCAAATTTCAACTTCCCAACTCAATTTGGAGGGGAAATAGGGGAGGAACAGCCCTTTTTCAATATCAAAACGAGAAAACCCCTGACATCTACCCTTATAATTGACCTAGGAGGTTGATTTTTGTTTAAGCCATACAACTTTTGATTCTCTGTCAATTGGCTTAAAAAAAGACAATTTTTGCGATTTTCGCCCCCCAGCACCCCTCCCCCAAATTTGGCGATAGCTGAATTTTGACCCAAGGTCATTCCCACTCCAGAATTTCAAAACCGCCGCCAATAGAAGCCTATCTCCCAAATTTGATCGATTTTGGTCGTTATCGAGCTGAGCAAATGATTTTTAGTTTGGGGGGCGGGGGGGGATAAATATCTGACATGGCCGAAAATGGACGTAATACTCTTCTAGGACCCAAAATGAATTTTGTTGATATCCCTCCCCCTCATCCGAAGTACATCGACAGTTCGTAATAGCCTGGTTTTCATTGACATGTATGACATAGAAAAATAGGATGAAAAGTATAATTTACCTCGTTTTGCTTTTTAGATAAATCTAGTAGATTATTTTGAGTTTTATCACTCAGGTTCAAGGATCAATATTTTCTACAGTCTTTACATTTTTTTCCTTTCTCTCTTTCCCCCGTTATGCAATATTTTAACGTGAATTTAAGAGACTTATAGTTAGAGGGATGGTGGGGAGGCAAAGGAGAACTAATGTATCAGACACATTTATCTGAAAATTCCTGAACCATGAAACAAATATTATCTACTCTCTCATTTTATGAGTAAGTTTTTTTTTTTGAAAAATTGGGCTTACTATACTCAATACGGTCTACCTATTTTCATACATTTTCCCACAAATTCAATGTCAATATGGACATCTGAAATCTCAAAAACCGCAAATAAATGATGGCAAAAAATTGAAGTATCTTCAACAGTATTAACCTTGGCGTGAGTATGTTATTTTTACGATAAGGAAAATATGTAAGTTCAAGAAAGCTAGGACGTACAGTGCGCCAGTGCATCGAAATATTCCCGACGAAAAATTCATAATGCTAATTAAATTATGAGAACGAAAAATGAACATAAAATGCTCAAATAAATAATTTTAAAATTCTATTTTTCGTCACAAAGAATCCATTTTTACGAAACGTAGTTATAATTCGCTTCATCGATCTATTCATTTTAGGTGTAGGGATTCGTAAGAAGAATAAACCAGAGAAAGATACACTTCTAATTCCGCTCATCCCTGTAATATCGATATTATTATGTTAAAAATTTATATATTTTCACTTTCAAATGATTTTCTACGAAAAGTAAACCTTCATTTAGTCGTTCGTCATTCGTATAAGAATACAGCCAATTTTCGACTACCACCATCTTTAAAAAAACTCGTTTAATTCTTTAATTTTTCCACGTTCAATAAGTTCGACGAATCGTCTTACGACCACGCAAGTAGCTCTCCTTCTGAACCGTCATCAAAAACACCATAAAAATTACAAATTACGAGCCAGCGAATTTGACATTTTGATTACGTATATATAAGGTAAGTTTAAGTATACACAATACTGCAAAACAACCGTTATAAGAAGCCAAATCAACGCAAGCGAGTCGCGGTAAAACGTTTTCATTACCTATACCTACACAGCTACACGTAATAATTGCTCGCCTTTAAAATTTTCGCCTATATACTGCGATGTAGGAATGTAAATTTAATTGTCTGCTCGGATGCAGCTATTACCGCAGCAATTAATCCCGCTTTAACATCTTCACGATGCGATGTAATTAGCGTTAAATGCAAATTCGATGTTACCAAGCTTACGCAATGAGCTGTTTCTAAATCATACGTCAGTGCACAGAGCCTAAAACACCTCGTACAATTCAAAAGTAAACGCTGCGCTGACAAAATACACAAATGAAAATCCTACGTGGAATCGTAATTACTCGGCTGCAGCATGGCGAGGTCGATCAGAAGAACAGAAAAACGTATTAAATGAACTCATTGAAAGTAAAAGCGCTGGTATTTGTGAACCGATGACAATTACCTTTTTACTATACGGACGCGACCAGACGTTGAAATGGGGCTAGAATATTGTAAACGATGAACTGAAGACACCACAATACGAGACAACTTATTATAAATTCAAGTAGGTATTCTTATAACGTATGGTGGTATACTCGACTTGTACGAACATATAGAGAGAAAAACATAGTACGTAGGTATAATAAGTATACGTAAGTACTTACCTAGAAATAGTAGACAATTTTTCTTCCGGTCTTCCACAAACACCGTTGGCATGAGGTCTGCTGGCCGGAATACCACCATCTGGAAAATAAGCGCACATTTTTAGTACATCTGTTCGTCAACCAAACACAAGGCAGGGCACGTGTATATAAAAAAATTTCTATACGAATCGAACGCGGAAGTCGATGGCTGCGGTATGTATAATTTTTTTTTTTTTTTTTTTTTTTATTATTTTTTCAAAACAAACCTTGCAAGTAAGTATAGGGCATTGTAACTAGCACCTTGACTCATGAACGATAACTGAAATACGTATATGAAAATTTCAACTAAAAGCGTCGTCGTTCGAAATTCGCTTATCGCTGACATAACGATAAAACAAGGTCAAGTTTGAAAACGCAACGTAGCAGATATAATGTACACTTACGTACGTAGCTTGGCGATAAATTCGTTGACTAAGCGATATTTTCATAAATTAACCGGAAATCTATCTGTATTATTTGTAATATTTCGCTATGTTTGCCGAAAGTCCTTAATCGGCGCGAGTTTCAATTTACCAAGAAAATGACTTCGGCATGACGGATAAAAGTACGAGATTGTGTGGAAATTTAATTCATCGCAATCAGCAAAATACGACTGAGCGGAATTTTTGTTATTCGGAAAATGTACCGAAGCTGGGTCTAATTTCGTTTGATAATGATTTGAAATTTGATTCGTTGGAGGTTTTTTTTTTCTTTGGCCTAGAAATTAGGTACATAATTATACATACATATAATAATCGATATCATTTTTCATGTATTGTAAGTCTTATCGTCGTATTTTACAGTATTTCCAGCAACATTCTTTTACCCAGTTTGAAGTTCAATTTGGTCACATGGCCAAAATTTATTTAACTTGAAAGTAGACGCCTTAAAAGCCTACATTTTGATATCCCACATGTAATTTTAGGAAATTTTGAGTTTTGCAAAGCCCCTCCCCTCCCCTCCTCTCGCCACCCCATTTATAGTACGAATTGGTCACGCGTCTAAATTGTATTCTATTTAAAATCGCACGCCTTAAAACTTACATTTTGATACGGCATGAAGAATTTTGGAGTTTTGACCCCCCCCCCCTTCCCCATATTCGCCCCTTATCCCAACTTGTGATCCAAATGTGGAATTTTAAATCAGAGGACTTTAAAACCTACATTTTGATACCCCACATGGAATTTTTCAATATTTTGAGTATAGCCCTCCCTCGCCCACCCTCGGTCAAGTTCCCACTCATAATCATCGAAGTCGGCATATCCGATAACTCCTTTATACGTACTTTTAATTTTTTCTTTCAAAAATCTGATTTTTGGGGTGCTAAATCCTAACCAATATTTTTTAATGTTTCAAATTTAATCAATTGGGATTATAATTGGATACCTAATTGCATTAGAATTTTCATACGAGTACGATGACGTCATACACAACAAATTCTAAAATATTAGAAATTAATTAAGTATTACTAATATTATTTCAGAGCTAATTCTACTCTCTTTTAAAAAAGTCATCATTGAAGAGTTGTTTTTTTCCCCAATGAAGTTAAATATGAATTTGAAAATAATTCAATAATATAGCGAAACGTAGGCAACCAAAATTACTATATGAAAACCCTGCGATTTCGTTTTTATATTATGATAATTGTAATTTTGAACGATCCAAAGTATTGGTCATCCAAAAATTGAATGTAAAAATTTTTTAATTCAAGTTCACTCGAAATAGCCAAGTGCGCAGAATTTAAAACGGTCAAAAAAAGATGGTTCGAAGTGAAAAAATTCAAATATTGGATTTGACATCAGGTAAAAATTCATATTTTTATCTGAAACAAAAATCATCGAAAATTGGGTAAAACATTGACAAAAATTGGTAAAAAAATGCCAAAAATTGATGAAAAACCACAAAAAGAAATTGGAAAAATAATACTGAATATTAAACTGATGAAAAAAATTGTTAAAATTCTTTGCAAATTGGATAAAAAATTGACAAAAATGCGTAAAAGATGCGGAAAATTGACTAAAAATCAAGAAAAAATTGCAAAAAGCAGCTGAAAAATGGCCAAATGCATGGGAAAAAAATTAAAAATCATTGAAAGATGGGAAAAAAATTTCATTAAAATGGGTTAAAAATGCAGAAAATTGATCAAAAATAGCGAAACGATGTTAAATAATGAGTGAAAATTGACAAATATCGAAAAATTACAAAAAATTTAACATAAAATTGCATCAAGTGCAGAAAATTGACCTGAATTATGAAAAAAAAACGTTGGAAATCATCGAAATCTGAGTAAAAAGTCATCGAAAATCTGGTAAAAAATTGAACAGAAATCCGTAAAAATTGAAAAATAGCTGAAAATTCGTCGTAAATAAGGAAAAAATTGTTCAAAATCGTTGAAAAATTGGTTTAAAATGCTGAAAATTAATCAAAGTATGAAAGAAATCGTTAAAATTCGTCAAATATTGGGGAAAAAATACAGAAAATTATTCAAAATTTTTAATGATGTTGAACCATTTTTTAAATAATTTCAGTCACTTTTTACCTCATTTTCAATAGTTAATTGTGATGGTTCATCAATTATCTGCATTTTTTAACCCATTTCGGTAAAGTTTTTTCCTAATTATCGATTAATTTTATCGTTTTTTGATAAATTATCTATTTTTTTTTACAACTTTTTAAACAATTTTCAATGGTTTTTAACAATTTTTTTCATATTTATTGTTAATTTTCTACATTTTTGTCAAACTTTTACCCAATTTTCAATGATTTTTAACAATTATTTTTATATTCTAGGTCAATTTTCAACTTTTTTAAAAAATTTTTAGTAATTTTTTTATTAGTTTTCTGCATTTTTCACAAAGCTTCTGTCAACTTTTTAACCAATTTTCGATAGCATTTAGCGACTTTTTTCAAAATTTAAGCCAATTTTCACCCATATTTCAACATTATTTCCAGATTGTGATCGATTTTTCGCACTTTTTATCCAATTTTTGATCAGTATCAACGATTTTTTTTCAATTCAGGAATTTTGTTACTAATTTGTTGCATTTTTCAATGATTTTCAACAATTTCTCATGATTTTTGAACAATTATCTGCACTTCTTCCTCATTTGTGTCAAATTTTCAGCCAATTTTCAATAATTTTCAACAATTATTCATCAATTTTCAACATTATTTCGTGATGTTTGATCAATTTTCTGCATTTTTACGCATTTCTGCCAATTTTTTACCAAATCTTCGATGACTTTTTACCCAATTTTCGACGATTTTTAACGATTTTTTTTATAATTTAGGTCAATTTTCATCTAATTTTCAACAGTTTTTCATGTTTTTTGATCAATTTTCAGCATTTTTTACTCATTTTTGTCAAATCGTTACTCAATTTATCAATGATTTTCAACGATTTATTAGTCAACTTTCACCTATTTTTCAACATTATTGCGTGATGTATGATCAATTTTCTGAATTTTTACGCATTTCTGTCAACCTTTTACCAAATTTTCGACGACATAACAATTTCTTTCATATTTTGTCATTGGCAGTCATTTTTCAAAATTTGTTTGTGATATTTGATTAATTATCTGAATTTTCTCGAGATTTTCGATTATGTTTATTTCGGATAAATGAGTAAATTTTAAAAATTTGGGTAAAAAGTTGTACTCAGTAAGATGCATAATCTGTGAAAGTTTTCAATTTTTTTACATTACCTTTCCAGAGATATCGCGTGTTGAAATTTCGACATTAGGAGGCGATAATTCCGAAAGAAGCGGGTATAGGGGGTCAGCATTTTTTTGGTACTTTTTTTAGACCATAAGTAACATATTGGCTCAATTTCGACTATCGATTTTTAATCGGGGGCTTTTTTTGACCCTTATTAGGAAAAACTTTTTGTCATTAGACTCGACATGTACCTCTTTCAAGATTTTCCAAAAACTGGAAAATTCTCAAAAAAAAATTCAAAAAATAAAAACATCAAAAAGTTTGGAAAAATGCATCCAAAATATTCGCGAAATTTGAATGCTTAATTTCCGTCTCAGAGATCAATTAGAGCAAACTATCGGCTCGATTCAATATTTTCGAAAGGTCAAAAGAACTGTTAACCTGTCAAGCAATAGTTTACTTAATGAAATACAGGAGAAAATTAATCTAAATAAAATAAACGTGAGAATCCAACATGTCTAAAAATGGTCAAAACGAACTTCCTAGATATAACGTATTTTCTTCGTACCTTCCCTTTTTGTACAAAATCACACTTTCAGGTCTATTTACCGTAAAATTCCGAGATTTTCTCGAGAAAATCAGGCTAACGTTGGCATAAAATCTCGAACAGCAAAAACTAGATATACTCGTACATTTTGCAAACAAAAATAGAGGATCGTATCAGCGAAGCAATTTTCCAAGAAATGAATCCAGGTCTCGTTTAATATTCTATAGTTTCAAAGTCAAGATCTCTTATAAGCCCATATTGTTTGTATAGCGAAGAAGCGCAGAGAGCTTTATACGTCGTCGCAAACAATAGCAGATCATGTTGGAAACTGGTTCTACTCTAATTATCGTCATTCACGTCTCGAATACACTGCAATCGTTGGTCTCTATTGCATACAATATACGCATAAAATCCAATGGAAATACTATGGTTTATGGCAGATTTCCGGTGACTCGGATTTGTCCGCGTTAACAAATTACGAGCTCGATGACCAAAAAACTGCATAAATAGGTACATATTATTAACAGCTAAACATCACCGTATCGGCGGTACCTCTATCTGCAATATACCTACCTAAAGACTTGGGAGACCTACGTTTCACAATTTGATAAATGACTTAATCTGCAGTACCGGCAGATACCCAGATACACTGTGTTAGTACGTGTGTATACATTTAGGACCGTGCGGTCATCATTTCTGCGCTACCTACAACCTACAACATCTCAACTCAACTTCATAGCAACTGGACGACGACGTTCGACGTCCGGCCAGCCTTAGCCTGCCTGCCTACCTACCTACCAGCCGAGTCGCAGACGTCAAAAATCGTAATGACGAATTGATGAATGGGCGAAATCATAGAGCTTACGATGAAAATATACAACCTCTGCTCGTAGATCGGTGTGTTTTTCGGTGTCTTTCATCTTGTACACCGCACACTCACATTTTACTAATACATTTATTATACCAACTATATACCGCGTAAGTACGCCAGCGCCATCGTCATGTTCTCTTCGACACAGACGTGTTATTTGTACCGAGTAATTCGCACGCAAGTGATGTTTATACGCTGAGAACTGAACACCGGACGACGTGAATTGAAGGTACGCTGTTGGTCGGATCATGTATATGTAGTTGTATTGTATGCTGTGTATTATAGGCACATATAGATAGGTAGAGGTACTGGATAGTAGGTAGGTAGGTCTAGGTACTAGGTACATCTTCTCTTCTTCGCTATAACTATCATGTTTTTAACGAGTGGAATTTTTTCTTGTTTTTTGTGCGTTTTATTCCGCGGATAATGGATGTACTCGTAGAGATGGTCGATGAATTGACAAAGAATTGTTCTTCTTGCACAAATTGCGCCTGTTTGAAGATACAACTAATACTGAACAGGGTGCAATGGATGCCAGAAACGTTTACAGAATATTGTACATACATACAATTGACTTGGACACAGGTGAAGGGAAGGGAAGAGTATTTAGCTCAATGCTTAATGAAAACAGCAAAAACAATAGAGGAACTGTTAATACTGCTTGGCATAGGTTACACTACTGCGATCGATGAAAAATTACGAAAATTAGTTACGAAATTTCACACTCTATTCTTATTGAAGAAATTCCAGATAAGTTTCATTAGTTTTTAATGATGTTTTTTTCAGAGCTTTTAATTTTAGACTAAAACCAAGGCAAAAACATGAAAAATAAGTATAAATCATTATTCAAGATTCAGGCAGGAGTGTAACGATACAGGGGGGGGGGCATAAGCGGGCTACTGTCAATCTCAGTTTTTTTGAGCTCAAATATCTGTGTAGAAACTGGTTCTGCGTGGGGAGAAGGCGAAGGGGCAGGTAGAGGGTGAGGTGGAGGGATGAGATGCTGCAATTTCTGGCGAATGAAAATTTTGAGAGGGAAGCGATCAACCGATCTGAATGGCAGAGAGTGAAGGAGGCCTTTGCCCAACAAAAGGGCCCTATATATTGTTTTGTTATAAAATACTGTATAAAGGCTTACTAAAGAAATAAATAAATAAAAATCTGTGTAGAAAATTGGATTATATTAAACAAATATTTAAAAAACCGCAGTTTTTGGCGATTAAAAATACTTTTTCCCAAAAATTTTCCCCTTCTTCTCTTCGCTTTGACACGATTATATAATTTTCCATAAATTAATTTTAAAATTTGTAATGAAAGGAAACAAACGATTACCACTCGAATAATTCATTTCTAAAAAAATATGATGATCCCCCCCCCCCACTACATATACTTGTGCAATGAAATCGATTTTGTGGTTCAATTTTGGCCCATCCAAGAAAATACCTACAGTTGCGCAACTGAGTTCAGAGCTTGAAGCGAAAAGCCTTTTATTTAACTTTGTAGGGAAATCGAATTAGTTTTGTACTTTTTAGCTAAATTTTCTATACCATATTTTCAATGAAAATATTACTATTTATCTATTTATGCCCGATGATAGGAGAGGGAAATCTGTTTTGGGGTCCTAGAAGACCATTACAACTATTTTTAGCCATGCCAGATAATTATTATTTTTTTTTTTTCATTTTTTTTCTTCCGAAACTAAAAAATGATTTGCTCAGCTCGATACAGACCAAAATTGATCAAATTTGGGGAATAGGCTTCGATTGGCAAGCCATTCAATATTATGCAGTGGAGATGACCTCGGGTCAAAATTCAGTTGTACCCAAATTTGTGGGAGGGGGTACTGAGGGGCAAAAATTGCAAAAATGGGTTCTTTTCAAGCCAATCGATAGAAAATCCAAATTTATATAACATATCGAAAAATCACTTTCCTAGGTCAATTAGAAGGGAAGATATGAGAGTTTTCCCCTTTTTGACCATGAAAAAATGCTGTTCTTTCCTTATCTCCCTAGATGTGCCTTTTGCAGATTTCGATTTTTCAGACGCATTGCACCCCTCACAGCCTTGAAAATGTGGTTTTTTGGGTGATTTTTCTTATATTTTGAGTTTGCTCTTCGCATAACTCCCCCCCCCCCAAATTAAGTTGGGAAATTGAAATTTGGTATATAGATTTAGTATGAGTTCTACATGTGCTTTTTATGGGTTTCGACTTCTCAAACCTATTACACCCCTCACAGCCTCGAAAATGTGGGTTTTTGGAGGCTGGTTTACTAGTATTTTAAGCTAACTCCTCGCATAACACCTCTCCCCCCCATTGGACTAGGAAGTTGAAATTTAGTGTGGATATAGTATAAGTGCTAGATATGTTTGGAGGGGAGGGGGAAGGTAGAATTGAACTCGGTGTTAGCCTTTCTATAACCAATATTTTCAGACATGGCTTCAAGGTTCCAAAATTTCCATTTGAAAAAAAATTTGTCTTGTATCAAATGTTTGAACTTGTTGGTAAAAAATAAAAAAAATAGGAAAAAAAATGATTGAAATGATAATATTGTAAAAAATTGATATCTCCAATTTGATTTTACCCCCTCCTCGTATTCATTTGTTTCAAAGGTTTAAAATTTCCGTAAATTCTAAAAAAATGATTTGAAAAATTTTATAATTTAAACGAGTTTAATATAGAAAAGCAGATATTTTAACTAAGCCAAAAATGATGTAATAAATATTTTTGAACAATTCAATTCAAATAATGAAATAAAAAAATTTGAAGTTTCCAACTCGACCCTACATTTTTCCTTCGTTGTTTGCACTTGGTTTCAAAGTTTCAAAATTGAAAACATTGAAAAAAATTTTTTGAAAATGTTTCAATTAAAATTATTTTAACATGAATAGAGCGATTTTTCACGATGTTCTATTTTTTCAAAATAAAAACATAAAAATATTCAAGTTTCTTAATTTTTTGGAAAAAAATGAACAAATGCTAATTAGCCAACAGGATATCTTAATTTGGTCATTTTCAGACATCTTGTTAGCTAATGAGCATATGCTTATATAAATCCCTTTCAAAAAACAAGATCAGGAGAAAATCCGCGTTCACTTATACTAAAATTTTTTGAAAATTTTATTTTTCATAATTCCTTTCATTCTTAATAAATTGAAAAACTTACAAAAAATTATGATTATAATATACCTATTCTTAAAAATCGTTTCTAATGGGTTTTCTTGTACTGAAATATGCCCATATTAAACACATTTCGACTGCATTTCTTTTCAATATTTTTCAATTAAATACTCAGGTAAAACAATAATTTTAGAATTTTTAGAAAATTTTTAAAACCGAAAGTAGAATGGCAAAGAGGTGGGTAAGACTGAATTGAAGATCTTAAATTTTTTCGAAAGTTTCATTTCATTTTGCAATTTTTTTTTCAATCTTCCTTCCGGTATAATTGTTTCAAAAAAAACGAAAATTGAACATTTTTACAACAGACAAACATCCCTCTCCCACAACTCACTTTTTTCACGCCTTCCAATCAAACAGTATTTTTTAAAAAGAAAACTGGCATCAAAAAATTTAATTTACTCGATAAAAATACCAATAGAGGAATAAAAAATTATACCCAAAAACTGTTTTAAGATCAAAATTTTTCTTCGTTCAAAGATGCCCAATAATTATAAAACGAAAGAAAAAATTCGATACGTACTTCTGCTTACGAACCAGACAAATATAAAATGTACCAGTTGGTAGTAGGTACAGATAGTAGGCAGAGGCACTTCCATATATACAACGAAAGCCTCTAAGCAAATAAAAATAGAAAAGAAAAGAAAAAAAAACCATTCGACATATAATTCGAAATACTCTCCTTATGTAGATAAGTATTCGTACAAAAAGTATATTTTTCATATCCCATACTTTTACAACGCGTGAAAAGATCCTAATAAACTAAACAAGCCTGCCGGTTAATCCAGTAGTTTTTTTTTCTATTTCTTTTTCTTTTTTTTTTTTTAGAACTGATTTGTACGCTGGAACACCCAATCATAACGATTCGGAAATTAAAACGTGTCAATTTTAACAAACACTATAATTGGTGGGTATTTTCGAGGAACCACCCAAGATGTATAATTTATTTGAGCGTTCGGTAGCATACTCGATCACGCGATCAATTTATCGTTTTCAACCACGTACATATATATATGTAATATATACAAATGTACTACAAGCATATTTATATAGACAAAAGGTTTACATTTGAAATCTTGCATTAAGTAGGCAATAACTAATGAGAGAGAGGCATCTTATAGGTTAAATTTTGGTAAATCTTAATTGGCATCATTGGTTTTTACTCATACTCACGTACATCTATACATATACATATTTAATGTGATGTCCATCATTGTAGGTATTACACGAGGAAAAATCGTATATACAAGTTTTAAATTAGTTACTTTTTACCTTCGGGCGAAATTTTCGTATTAAATGAACGAAAAATCTCGCAAAATTAACATAAAATTCGAAACCGAATAATAAACTCGTATACGATATTTATGGAAAGCGTAGAAAATGCTTCGAACATCGTCGTTCACAAAACAAATGCCGCATGTACTCGATGTGTGTGTGTGTGTGTTTCTGTGTGTAGGTATATCGAATATCGAATTACGTCTATTTCTTGGAATCTGCTACAAAGAAGGCGTTTCTTAGCTTTGAGGTGATTTTCATCTCACGCCGAAAACTTCACGCTTTTGTAAGCGCTTACAAATTAACCGATCTATAAATTATTGAACTTGAAACTACTTGCCGCAGCCTCACTAGCAACGATGGCAGCAGGATATGATCAAAGTGTTGGGACTTTCGCGTACTCTGTATTCGTATATGATAAGTAATAAATTAAACGCGAAAACTGTATCGTTTATGGGGCACATCCTAAAGCTATCCTCAATAGTACTAATCTGCCTATATATATATACATAGGTATATTTCGTATATATACACCTATATGCACTCGAGTCTTCGCAATCCTCTAATTAAATTTAAAATAAAAAATTTATAATATCGATACGACTGGTAGCTATTTGTATATTTTATTGTATCGGTCAATAATTCGAAATAAATTGGCGCGATTAATCACCTCGATAATTACGAGTTCTAGTGGAATGTATATATAGATATCTTGGCCTACCACAACAAAATATTCTGGTAAGTTTATGAAACTTATGGGCGCAAACATTACGACGACCAGATAAAAATACCGTGTATGCTCATTGCCCATATACTTGTAAATACGCCTAATTACCCGATACGACATATTTTCAACGTTAATTGTGCTTGAGATAATTTTAAATTTGACATAAACATCGAGTTAAAATTGATACTGGCGTATATAGCCGGCAGTAGCCTTGTTGACGCATACTTCCCTGAGGAGATACCGTCTTTGTAAATTATTCTTCGTCGTATAAATGCTTACTATATAATGTATAGTATACGTAAGTAAGTACCTCTCTACCTACGTTGGATAAGTATTCCCAGGCACGTTGGCAATTTGTAATGTACGTGTAAATCGCATTTTTAACGTCCGGCTTTTGTTTTTACCAGCGACCAACTAACCGGAACCGCGAATGGATGCGGTTTGTTGAAAAAAAAAAAACACATCATTAACATAAAGGGCTCTTGTATTAATGGGAAAAATTTTCATGCGCAATAGGTCAGTATGTAACGCATAATTAATGCACTTTGACTATACTTTGCATTTCTATTGTTCGCTTTGGAGGTTATAGCCTGTGTCTTATATGTACTTATAGTTGTCGTGTGTGTTGTGTCTGTTGTGTCTGTGTCTACGTCTACTGAAATCGAAAATTAACCCAATTTTTTTTCTTTCCTACTCTTCTATTAGTATCTACATTTTTATGTACAAGCGAAGCGATTTAATTCATAACGAAGTAAGGAAAAAAATTTCAATGGAAGAATACAATGTATCAAAACAGAATGAAATTTATATCGTACATACGAGAGGATAATTTCAAGTACACGAACGAGTTTTTTAAATTACGTTATTATTATTTTTTTCTGAATGAAAAAATTTTTTTTTCTTCAATTTACACCTTTATTTTTAATTTTTCTCGTGACACGGAAGTGTAAATTTTTTTCTTAATTAACGGCGATGTTCGGATACTATTTTTAGTGGTGCTCCTATTTCTCATTCAATGGCTTGGGAAAGCTTTTGGGTCTGGAGATAGATACGCAATTGGCGTAATCACAAATTGAACAATATAAAAAAGGTAAGTGAAGAGGTATCAAAAGGTGGAATGATGTCTTCATTAATGGTTTATATTTCATTGAAGATTAGTTAATTAAATCATTCCAGTCTTTTAATTAATTTCTTTTAAAATAAAAAATATAGAACTTATAGCATGATTTTTTCAACACCTTATTCTATCGAGTTATTTTTTTGAAAAATTAATCGATCGAAAAATTTTTGATAGATCAATCGATCAATTAAACAACAAAATGAATTAATTAATCTATTTACCATTTCTTTTTTACCGGTAAATACATATATCAAAATCGATTGATTAAAAATGTATTCATAAATCGATTTCTGAAAAATTGATCGATTAATTATTGACTTAAGGAATAAATTTTGAGTATTGAACGCAACACACTAATTAATAAATTTTCTAATAATCGATAAATCGATTTTTTTTAGAAATCAATCAGTCGATTTTTCCAGTAATCAATGAATCAGTCTTATTTTTGCAACGATTAATCAATTAATATCACTAGTAATCGACCAATAAATTTTTTTAGCGATTGATTTTCTTGACAGTCAATCAATTTTATGACTTTTCTGATAATCAATCAACTTTTTCAGCAATAAAATGTTCTCAGAATCAATCTATTAATATTTCTAAAAACTGATAAGACGATTTATGTACCAATCAATCCATAAATCAATCAAGTTGGCTGGAAATAAATCAATAGTTTTTTTCTGGCAGGTGATCAACCGATTTTTCATCAGAAATTGATAGATTTTATAACGAATAATGAATCGATTTTTTTGTGATCAATTTTTCTTAAAACTAGCCGTATGATTTTTCTAGTGTCGATACATCGATTTTTCCAGTGATTAGTGATTTTTTTAACAATCATTCAATCAATCAATCAATCAATGGATTTTATTTGTTGATGTCAATCGATTGGTTTTGCTAACAATCAGTGAATCAGTCTTTTTCTGTAACGATTGATTAATTAATGTTACTAGCAATCGCTCAATCAATTTTTCTAAAGTTTGATTTTTCTCACAATCAACCAGTTTTATGATTTTTCTGACAATTGATCGACTTTTCAGCAATAAAATTTTCTCATAATCATTAATCAATCGATTAATATCTTTAGAAACTGGATAGACGATTTGACTGGTGATCAATCAAATCAAGTCATCCGGAAATCAATAAATTTACTGCTTTTAGTAAATGATCTACCGATTTTTCCTTCTTCAGAAAATGACATTATCAATTGACAAAACAATTTTTCTTGTGATTAATTTTTTGGGCAATCAATCGATTTTTGTAGAAACTGGCTAAATGATTTTTCTGGCATCGGTACATCAATTTTTCTAATGATTGATGGTTTTTCTAACAATCAATCGATAAATCGATCAATCAATCACGATTTCTGAAAATCAATCAGTTGGGTTTCTGCAGAATGCTAATCAAATTATGTTTCTCTAATGATTGAGTATCAATGTTAGTAGCATACAGTAAATTAATTTTTCTATAGATCAGCAATTCTCATAAACAAACAGTTTTATGATTTTCTCGATGATCGATCGCTTTTCTAAGCAATAAAAGGGCCAATCAATCAATATTTCTAGAAATTGATCAAATGATTTTTCAAATAATCAATTAATCAATCGATTGATCGTCTTTTCAGCCATCAATCAGTCGATTTATCTGAAAATAAATCAATAAATTTTTTCTACCTTATGATTAACCATTTTTTTAAAAGAAAGTGATAGATTTTATAGCAATTGATGATTTGATTTTTGTTGCCATAAATTTTTCTGAAAATCAATCAATCAATTATTTGATTTTCCTGATACTCTATCAATCAATCAATTTTTCTAGTCATGAATCAATCGATTTTTCTATAAACTGACCAAGTAATTTTTCTGGTATCGGAATATCAGTTTTTCTAGTGATTAGTGGTTTTTCTAACAATCAATCGATCAGGTTCTTTGAAGATCAGTCGATCAATCAATTTTTTGTAGGAGTCAGTAGATTGATTTTTTTCTATAAATCACCGAATTGATCAATAAAATTGATATTGATATTCCTTATAGTCGATTAATCGATGTTTTAGCAGTAAGTCAATTAATTTATGATTCATCACTTTCCGACAATTGATCGATTAATTTTTAGTAAACCAAATAATCGATTATTTCTAGAAATCAATAAACCGATTTTTCTATATATCGATCATTAAAAAGTAAATAAAGCACACAAAGTTACGCCCAGTCCAGTTTTTTTTTTTTTTCTACATAACTAATTGTCTAGTTTTTAAGCAGACGATAGATTATCAAAATAGTTAATAAACACTCCGGGGTAATAAAAAATGGATTTCGCAAAAATAATAGCTGATTACTTATACGATGCACCTAACTTTCTCTGCATTGAAGCTACACTCAAAACTAATCACTTTTCACGAGCGAAAATATGAAAATTTCATACCGCTAATCTAAACACAAATAAATACAAGTACGCATCCTACAAAAAAAAAAAAAAAAAAAAAAAAAAGAAAAAAAAAAAGAAAAAACCCACCCAAAAAAAAAAAAAAAAAAAAAAAAAAAAGCGAAAAATAACGCAGTACCTATCTCGAATTACAAAACGAAAGAATAAACGGAGGAAAAAACTATTTTCTCATCAAACCAAAGAGACAAAAGAATTAAAAAGGAATACTTCAAGAAGACAGTTCGATTTAATGATCCGTAACGTAAAAACAATCTGTATTGACCTCTGACTAGACATATACGTTGAAATACAACGATCTATCTAAGTATCTAGCCTATCTATACAGTAACAGGGAGAAAGAGCGAGCGAGAGTAGCTATAGAATAAGAAACCTTAGAACGCTACAACGTCAACTGAGAAAGGTCTACAACTGCAATATATACCTACAAGAAGAAAACCTCAAACACGATGCACAAACCAGAGAGTAAGTACGAATATATTGACAAGAATTCGATATAAATCGTCGTCAAAGTATTATAAAAGAGAATTTCCACTTCCAGTTTATATATGTAGTACCTATATAAGAAGAGCTTGATCAAACGTCGAAGAAGATACAGCAAAGGTATAACGGAATTATATACGAATACTTCGTCGTATGGTAGGTATTCACCAATAAATCGCTCAAATTTGCTTATCGTGTCAATCGCCCACTCGTGAGAAACGACCAAACGATCAAACAATTTAATGAAAGATTTCGAAGGTGTATATACGTTAGCTAGACACGAGCGGCTTATTAAAAATAATTAATTCTTTCCACACACACACACATCCACGTACCAACAGTATATAGGAGTCCATATGCGCACAGAGGAGATACATACTCATAGAAAACCGATCATAACGAATTGTTCCCCATTACTCGGCTTCGCTTTTATCTATAAATCATTTCACGGTTAAATATTTGCATAATTGGATAATTCATCCGTACGATTCGATTTAAACACGATAAACATTACGATATAGGTAGAGGTACATATACCTTTACAGCATTTCGTTTTTTTTTTGTTTTTTTTTTTTTTTTTGTTTTTCGTAACTACAGGGTTAAAC
>FIZR01028763.1:0-16332 GCA_900060175.1 Ferrisia virgata
GAGGGTTTAAATAGATAAAATATGTGTCCCTTCTGATAAAATTGTTTTCAAAAAAAGCATTTTTTTTCAATTTATAACAAATTCATTTTAAAAAACCTGAAAAATTAATTTCTTTGAATGCCCCTGAAATATTAGCAAAGGGGAGAAGGGGTAAAAATTGAAACATAGCGTTCAATCAGATACCCTGTATCTATTTTAGCAGGGCATCAAAAACGCAAAAAGCGACATTTTTTTTAAATCCTTGAAAAGAGTAGTAACGGTGAAAACTTGTTCCCAAGAATCATTTTGGGTTTAAAAAATTTTTAATTTCAATTTTAGGTAGATTTAGAAGAGCAGGAGAGAGTGACCAGGCTCTCAAAGCTCTTCCGAATTAATTCTCAGTATTATAGTCGAATATTTACGAACAAACATTGAAAAAAATTGAATTCGTCGGGACTTTTAGTATATTCAATAGGACGATACTACTGGCCTCTGTATCAAAATTCGCTTTGTTGGGATTTTTTCTTGTTTAAAGTTCCAATTTTCGTGGACTAATGAAAGGAATAAACTGTGCTACCTTCGTGTCTATTTACACAAAATGTGAGTAAACGAGAAAATGTCAATAATTTTTCACCTCTTGGACACGTAATAGGTGAATGGTTTTGCGTAGCAGTGCTGCCAGTCTAATTCATCGATAAAAGTTGAAAATAATACTCCTTTTCATGGTGAAATTATTTCCAAAATTGGCAGTAATGATATACAAAATTATTCAACTATTTCGACCAAAATCCACTTCTCTGAACTAAAATAATTTTTGGGCACGTATTTGAGTTAATGGACCTTTTAACTGACTTTTTTTTGAAAAATAAAAAATCTCGATTTTTGCGATGTGTAAATTTTTAACGCCCCTGGTGGAGGGACCAAAAGCGGTCTCAGATCGAACCGACAACTTGCGCCAGATAGACGCAGAATCTCAAATCGCATCTTTTCAGCTCTACGACCGGGGTCCTACACCACCTGTTAGAGGGTGTAAATGACAAAAAACGTACGTTCTTTTTGAAAATGACCCTACTTTGAGGACCCATGGCTCCACCCTCTTTGAGCTGGTGGCACAAAACTTTGAGTGGTGGGTTTTCAACTCAAAGGTCAACCACCTTTGTAACGGATATAGCCGATAAAGGGGTGATTTTAGCCCCAGCCTCGATTTTCGATTCCATGCCCTCCCAGATGGTGTTTTTCGTTGTAAAAAAATTCTAGGAAAAATGTTGACCCCTTCCTTCTTTTTTTCAGAGTTATGGTAATTTTTATTGCATTATTTTAGATTTTTGGTAATTTTTCTTCACGTTTGGTACTGTTGAAATGCCCCAGCGAAATTTTTATAAACGGTATGGGACTGAAATTTGAACCCATTACATAAGTATTGTACCCCATGAAGCGTGTTTTGTTGTTTATATCGACTAAAAATGATCCAAGTCCCCGGTCACAACGCTGAAAGATCTCTTTTTAGAGGCGCACAAGACGATTGAAAAGTAACTGATTGCAAGATTCGAAATTTTTTATTTTTCCAAAAAAAAAAACAACATACATTAAATGGTCCCATTTTTCAACCATAGGGGATATACTGAATAGTTAGATAATTTTGTATGTGTTATGTATCAGCAGTGCTACCAACTTCAGAACTACTCTTAAAGACACCGAATTCAGAAATTTCATCAAAAAGAAGTGCATTAATTGTGAGTTTTTATTTATCTCCCTTTGCAGTATCCGATATCCAGTGTTCGTTTTGGAGCGATACGGTGCGGAATGGTAAAGCCTCTTTAACTCCAGCCTCAACCGCTACTGCATCTGGACTAAGAGATACACTAACGGCAAAGCTACGAAAACCAGAAACATTCAAAGGGACACCTTTATTTGCCGATGATCGAGCTGTCGACCCTTTAACAGATCCTGTTTGCCAGATACGTCCTGACGTAACCGATCCCACCAGATTGACATATAATTTAGTAGTAACCGATTTCAACCGATGCGGTGTCCTTAAAAGAAATGTGAGTATGGGAAATTTTCTTATTTAAACTAACATAAAAAAAAAAAAAATCGTATAATAATTTTAATAACGTTCTTTCGAGCCAACTACATACATACATATGGGTACGTATTGCCCGAATCGTATTATATAGGATAATATATCCCGATGACGTCAATTTACGCGTTCGCTATAAATTATATGCATTTATGTACAGCTATATAATATTACATGAGACGAAAAACCAACACCTTAGATGCTCATTCTTACTCGAAGAATTACGCGAGTGAACCGAATTAATTGTTTAATTAATTTGAAAGTTGGTTTTGTTTTGTTTTTAATTTTTTATGCCGCTGAGAATACATTTTTATTGGGCATTTCTGTGGTGCAAGTAATATAGGTAAATGTATGCTCGAAATTATTTTTTAATTTCCGCTATTAAATTGGTAGATCTAGAGTACGTGAAAAATTCTTTGCTGTAGGTCTCTATAGGTTCAAGTTTGTTTACAGATTTGTGTGTTAATCGTCAAAATTCAGTTATGCTCCAATTTGGGGAGGGGGTGCTGAGGGATCAAAAAAGCAAAAATTGTCCCTTTCTAAGTCGACTGGTGGAGAACCAAAAGTCGTTTAACATATCCAAAACATAAACCTCCCACGTAGATTAGATTAGAAGGGGAGATACTGTGATGTATCTTCACAGGTTTCAAAAATAAGAAGGATGGAATCCAGTTTTCTCTCTGCATTGTGAGATGGGAGTAAAATTTTTCTGCAATGCGTTATGTACATACCACTATTAAAGAAAGGAATTATGGCAGACTTGAAAAACTATCTTGGAATTAGTCCAGCAAATACCAGCTATAAGATCTACGCAAAAATTCTTGCAAAACGATTAGCAGCACATGCAGAGACAGAAATGTACACAAGTCAAAATGGATTCTGAAATGGAAGATCTTGCACTGATGCCAGCTTCTTCTTATCCTCGTGCTGAACGCATTCAGTTATTCGACATGTTTCACATTTCCCACTCCTCAGCTCTTGAACTGTCTCTAGTCCAGTCCATTGGCGTATATTCCGCAGCCATGACATCCTTTTCCTTCCGGATCCTCTTGTGTCCTTCTTCAATCTTTCCATGGATAATCACTTTGATGAGTTCATACTTTGGTCCTTGCAGTACGTGACCAAAGTATCTAGCTATCTTTGTCTGCTTTTTAGATTTAGAGAACGATTCGTAAGTAAATTTTTCATCTTTAAGAAGGCTGTTCTTGCTTGTCCGATTCTCTGTTTGACTTCAACTTCAGGCGACAGATTCTCAGTGATAATGCAACCCAAATATCGAAATTCCTTAACCTTTTCAATCTCCTTGTTATTAACGATAATCTTAGTATTCTGGCCAGGGTCTGGACTAACTGTCATCCATTTCGTTTTCTTTTCATTAATATTGAGTCCATATCGAATTCCTGCTTCATTAACTCTTATCTAAAATCAGTTATAATGCCTCTGTCGAATCTGCTATCAAGACTATGCCATCGGCGTATCGTACGTTGTTTATGTATTTCCCATTTACCTTAATTCTTTTCTCCATTTCCTCGAGGGCCTGTTTAAAAACTTCGTTAGCGTAAACGTTGAATAAAAGTGGAGAAAGGATACATCCCTGTCGGGATCCTCTGCGTATCTGAATATCCTCATCAGATTCATCTCCATCCACAAGGATTGTCGCTGATTGCCTCCAGTATAGATTTTTGATGATTCGTAGATCAGTACTCGGTGAAATTACTGATGGAGAAACGAATCGAGCATAATCTTGATATGTTCATATGCTTTTCCACCTGAACCAGCCAGGTTCATACCAGAAAGAGGTACAAGGGAACAGATATTGCATGTCCGGCAAATTATCAAAAAGTGCCGGGAGTTCAAAACGCCTGTAACGATGTGTTTCATAGATTACACTACAGCCTTTGACTGCGTGAATTGGAAGAAACTCTTCAAAGATGGGAGTCCCTGGTCATATAGCAGATTTGGTAGAGTCCCTATATGAATTCAATTCCGTGGTGGTGAGAGTTGATGGTGAAGAAACTGAGGCTTTTCAAGCGGAACAGGGAGTGCGTCAAGGATGCATATCAATAACAATTTTCGGTACACCTAACAAAGCTACAGCATAAAAGAATTTTTTAGAATAGGAATACAATTTTCAATTTTTTAAAGAAATAAAATGTGAAATTTTTGAGGAGGAGAAGGAGGAGGAGGAGGGGAAGAGTAGAAGGAGAAAATTAGACTAGACATCCGCCCACCCTTCACCAACGCTTACAGCAATAAAATTCAATGAAATTACACAAAACCTCAATAAAACCTGATTTTAAAAATGCTTGTAAATATTATGTCAGAGGACTTTGAAAATTAGAACAAAGGCTATTCACTGATACAAATAGACAAAAATGCCTTTAATTTTCAAAATTTTCCAAAAACATAATTAAGTATCCCTAAAAAGTGTTATGACCAACAAAATTTTCCCCATCCCACCATCCTTGCTTGGAATACATAAAATAATTTTTTTTTCTTATTCTTTAATCACTCAATTTGAGGCAGAATTATGATTTTAATCTAATTGTTCAGGATAATAATGGATCGATCAATATGAATTTTTCTAAAAAAATGTCATCCCCCGGGGGTGGAGGAGGGATGCTGCTTTACAAAAAAAACTTTGAATTTCAGCAGTTGTGTACTCGAGGGGTGGGCGGAGGCATAAACATTTTTTTCATTAAAATAAGTTTTGTAACGAGTATAATTTTTAGATAATTTTTTCGATTTTTTTTTAGGGAACTAAACAGTTTTTAAAATCTTAAAAAATGCTCAAAAATGTGTTTTTCTTCGAAATTATGGCTACTAAACTAAACATGAATATAAGTAAAGTTGTTCAGTATGAAATTCTGTATCAGATTACGGCATTGAAATTTTTGTCTATGCTGGATTCGTATTCAACACTCCTTTCCTAATTTTGGGCTTTGTGCAATCGTTTGTTTTCCAAAAGATTCTTTGACCCCCTCCCTCTCACCACACCAAACAATAGTTTTAGTGAATAGTGTGCCCCCTTTTTTTAAAAATTCTAGCACTTCCCAAAAATAAGTTCTGAGTGTGCGTACGAATAGACCATAGAGGAATGGGTAGATATTGAAGTAAATAGATGAAACACCCAAAAGGCACATCTACGATCTGTACTAAATTTCAATACGTCCGACCTCTCAATTTGAAGGGAGCATATGGGTGGAACAAACTCGAAAAATGAAAAAAAAATCGCCCAGAAAATTATTTTTTTTTCCGAGACTGGTAGGAGTGGCAAGATGGGCTGCCGTACTCAATCTACACACCAAATTTCAGTTCGCTTCCTCAATTTGGAAAGAAGATATGCCTGAGATATACTATTTTCACGGTTAAAAAGGAAAAAACTTGCCATATCTTTTCTCCTAATTGGCGTAAGGAACCCTTTCTAAAATTAGAGCAAAAACTGAATTTTGAACCAAGGTCGTCCGTACTCAATTTATATCTAATCCGCTGCCAATGCAAGATTATTGACCGAATTTGAGCGATTTCGGTCGATACCGAGCCTGGGGTTAAAAATGAAAAATAAAAACGTAATACTTGGCATTTCCAGTAATGATGTAGAGCCACCGAACGGATTTTGTTTGTATTCCCCTCCCGCTGATGCATAAAAATTACCCACTTCGCCTACATCGTCATCGCTTTTACATAATTATCGATAAAAATATAAAAAGGAATTCCATCAACCATTCTCAATGGGCAAAAATACATTTTCCGCGAGTTGATTCTACGAAATCTATTCTTAAAAAACGTTTCGTATCAATCGACCTTTTATTATTTTCCCGTACACTCTTCAAACAATGTCACATCTTCTACGTGTTTGTGTTTTTTTTCTCTCTCTCTTCACCAAACGACGACAACAACGAAGATGATCATTCATGATTCTCGTTACATTCGCGTCGAAGAGTGGCGGAATTTTCGACACAGTAGATAGCTAAATAATTGATACAAATGAACGCGAACGTTAGTATTTGACTGGAAAACAACTTCTAATTGTTTTTACAATCACGAATCTGTGGGAATTTTCTAGCGGCATTGGCATGGCATCAGCATCAACAACAACAACAACAACAATCATTATACACAAGAAGTAGGTAGGTCTAGGGTAGACAGGTGCCACAGGTAAACCAAGCCCAAACCACGCATTAATACCACAACACAACAGTCAACAGGCAACATTTTACGTATACATAGTTTAAAACTTCGTGTTGTTGTTGTTGTTGTACTATGGCGAATTTTACAATGAAATGTACATAACTATATAGTGTTATATAGGTACAGGTACTTGTACTTTGATTGTGTACAGTATAATATACCTATAGGTACGTATAGAAATGATGGCCACAGTTTTGTTCCGCTCGAATAAACGTTCTAAATAAACAATTATATAGCGGCCAGCGTGATTAGCGATTCGGTGGAATAAATGCGATTTTGTTGCCGCGGCCACTCAGACCTTTATAGATACATTCTTATCAATAGTCGAACAAACGATTTAGTTGTACAGACACAGACAGAAGGAGGAAAGAAAAAAAAACCTCGACACCGTTATCTCGTATGCTTCACTCGTAAAATCCAGACGGAGGATTTTCCAATTAATATTCTAACGCGTCTGGTAAGCCAAAAATACCGTTCTGGTATATCCAGGTACGGTTTGTAGACTGAAGCAATATTTGCCAATTTATGGCAGCTAGAAAAAAAAATTTCGCGACACATTTGAATAGATTTACCTACTTAGTGTACAAGAGTATAGAACCGACACGATCGAAGCGATGTGTCGTGTCATCATTCATCTATCTAAAATACGTTTGATTTTATTATTGGCCAATAGGATAATTCGAGTACTCTTAGTGATACACATGCCAGGTTTCATTGTTAAGAATTGAACGTTCATAAATATGCTTTCACTCAAATGAGGATACAAGTAGCTAATAGAACGTTTCGATTATAGTTTTTTGTCGATTTAAAGGGAGTAAGGAAATAAAGTTACAAAATGACGTCAAATGAACGTGGCAAAAATCAGAGGAACCGTACTTTAAACCTTCACCCGCCTCACACTGCTTCAAATTTTCAAAATTTGCTAGCATAAAAATTTTAATTTTTTTTGCCATCAATGTGCCATAATAGAACAAGATTAGCACCAAAAAATGTTTTTCGTAATTTTTCCCAGGGATCCGGAATAGATCCCGGGGGTGGGGGGAAGGGTGCCCCATCTGGTAGATTTTTTCGAAGCCGGAGAGATCAACCTCCCCTCCCCAGATCCCTAAATTTTTTTTCTTTTTGAACGAGATTTTGAAAGTATTAATCATATCAAGATCATAATGATGTTTCAGTTGTTTGTGGAAGTGATAGAATTTGCATTCCACTTATACAGGATGTTTCGTCTTAATAGTACCCCTACCCCCTTCATACCACAAGTAGAGCAACTCATGTTGAACTCAGGTAGCATGGATTGACTATCCAAAACATTGCTGAGGCTGTGCTACAAGTCTTTAAATTTTTCAACT
The DNA here is from genome assembly GCA_900060175.1 of Ferrisia virgata. Taxonomy (NCBI): domain Eukaryota; kingdom Metazoa; phylum Arthropoda; class Insecta; order Hemiptera; family Pseudococcidae; genus Ferrisia; species Ferrisia virgata. The sequence continues at coordinate 7,600 of FIZR01028763.1, forward strand.
TCAAGAAATTTGGAGCAATTTTTAAAAAATTCCAATTTGTAAACTAAAAATGGTAGAAATTTCTAGTCGACGCCAAAATGGGGCAAATACAATGTAGTATTAGTATTTCTGGTAAAAAAATTTGGGCCATAGATGGTATGGTTCGTAAAATATGACGAATTTAATGTAAAAAAATGATTGAAAAATTTGAAAATTTTCTAAGTTTTTGTTCGTAATTTTTTAAAAAGCTTTTTTAAGTACGAAACAAAAGACACTTTTTTTTTTTTGGTTTTAAAGTTTTTCTTTTGTTTTTAAACAAGCAACATATCAAGTCAAAGTCCACTTGCTTTTAACCAGTTTCATACGGTTTTAAATATGTTTTAAACGCAAAATTAATTCAATTGCAAAAAACAGTAAAATGAATGCTAAAATTCACTGTTTTGGAAATGTAAGAGGCACAATTGAATTCTGACCCAAGGTCCCCCTCCCCCCACTTGAATTTTTTTGGGGTCTGTTGACTATTATGCACAGCATCAGTATTTCGATTTGATAATGATGCAAATTTTTTCATATTTTATTGATTTTAACGTTTCCAAATTTCCAATATTGGGAAATATATATATAAAAAAAAAGCGCGACCCTTCAGGAGCCCACTCCGAAGGTTGCTCCTGGAGATGCCTCTGAAACTGTTTAGACCTTCTTGGAGCCTGAGCCGGAGCCACTTTTAAAAGATTCTGTATGCGGGAGCTAGAGTACGAAGGACTTATTAGAGAAATGTGGAACCGAAACCGGAAGGACTTGAATCAAAAATCTTGGAAGCGGAGCCGGAGGGACCAGACCCCGTCGAATATTTTGAATTTTTTGGAAATGAATTAGAAAAAAAATGAAAGGTACGAAGGCACAATGAAGCTAAACCGTCGTCGACACCACCAAGAGACACATCTAGGACCTATACTAAGTCTACCCATACCAAATTTCAATTTCCCAGCCCAATTTGTGGGGGAGTTATGCGAGGAACAAACTTAAAACAAAAGAAATCCCGACCAAAAAACCGCATTTCTGGGCTGTAAAGGTACGCAATAGGTCTGAAAAGCCAAAACCACCAAAAGGCACATCTATGGCCCCTACTAATTCTACATACCAAATTTCAACTTCCCAACTCAATTTGCATGAGAAATAGGTGAGGAACAATCTTTTTTCAAGATCAAGAAGAGGGACCCCCTCTCCATATTAACCCCTCTTAATTGACCCAAAAGGCTGATTTTTGGAAATGTTTTACAATTTTGGATTCCTCCTATCGATTGGCTCAAAAAGGAATAATTTTTGCAATTTTGGCTCCTTAGAACCCTCTACCTCCTCCAATTTGAGCAAAACTGAATTTCCTAATTCGACGCCAAACTCAGCTTATTGACCAGATTAGAGCGATTCTGGTCAGTATCAAGCCAGAGTAAATGACTTTAATCTTCGGAAAAAAAATATCCGACATGGTCAAAAATAGTCGCAATGGTCTTCTGGAGCTCCAAAACTAATTTTGTTGATCCCCGCTCCCCTCATCCGCCGCAGTCGATAGATTGTAATAGCCTGGGGTTTTCATTCGCAAAATGACAGAGAGTCAAGCTAAAAATTCAATTTTTATACCATTTGTTCGGGTTCACGTAGTCTACACTTAACGACACATCATTAGCATCAAAAAATTTTTTTAAAAAAGTACTGTTTTCAATATCTATGTAAATTTTGAGATTTCGAAATTTTGAATTAACTAGATGCGGGTCAATGGTCTAGTCGAAGATCCCAAATTTTTACTACACTGTCTCCCTTCAAATCTTGTGGGGAAAAAATAAAAATGAAACGTGCCAGTAGATAAACCAACACGCACCCTGAACGTGATTTTAATCTTCAAGGCCAATTAAACAAAAACCAAGACATTTTTTGACCTCAATATCAACAAATCCGCGAAAAAATCTTATTCTTCTGTTATAAAAAAGAAACATACATATTCGATTACATAGGTATAAGAGCATAAGCACTAAGTAGGTTATTAACATATTGACTTACTATACATTTATATATACGTATATTATTCTTCATACGTGAGGATGTAATTTTTGTGCACATCTCAATTCTCAATCGTAAATCTGATTTTGATTAATTTAGTGCTTCACTGTAGTTATTTTCTCTGTGTGAAAGTAAATTTACCCCACCCTGCCTTTATATGTAGGTGTATTAATTATCAATCGTGAATGCTGCGCCATTTCCGCGCCAAATCAAACTCTGCGTTTGGTTCTTAATTAATTATACGAGTAAATAATACGAGCGTGTGCCTCTGAGCCTATAAATACGCACGCACGTGCTGTCAACAGTCCTAAACACACACACTTGTAATCGCGAACCTTGAAACCAGTTTCCAAGACGAAATTTACACCGCTCGCGCTCGTCACTTGAATGGACGAGATTTTAATCTTGAAATCGATGCGATAATAATATTTAATTTTTCAATGATTTACCACACATTTCTCTTCTTTCTACGATTTTACCACTAATTTCCCGAATTCATTTACATTTAGAAAATCAAAACCAAACAATAGATATATATGTATAATTTTTTTATAAATCAAGAAAAAATTCTATGACACTGAACCACTGAACCTAATTTAGGTCACTAAGTCGAAAAATCATCACATAAAATGTTTCATAACCGTGAACCTGCCAGAACTAGTGAGTATGCTTAAGATGCACGATAAACGCAAATAAAAATAATGTAAAACTAATATTTTCAATAAAAAAATTTAACCTGATTTTCTTAGGTCATTTTGTCAAAGTAAATCAAGTCATTATGAAATATCGACTTGCAGGTGATGGTGAGGGGAGAAGGGAAATCAATAAAATTCGTTTTAGGGTTCAAAAAAATCGTTAAGATCGTTTTTTGACATATCAGATAATTATTTACATTTATTACTCAACCATATCCCTCTTTACCTTCAAAGATAAAATTATTCATTCGATACTGCAAATTTAATTGGTAAAGTTGGTGATGATCTTGGGGTCAAAATTCAGTTCCCTTCAAAATTTAGAAAGAAGTTGGAGAAAGTATGAAAAGAGCAAGTGTTCTACATCGATTAGTGTATAAGAAGCATTATGACGGGGATGGGAAGGGATATATCCATTTTTTTTTATGGTAAAAAACGTCAATTTTATTCCTCGCCTGGTGCCGTTCGTTTCAAATTGAGATGGGAAATTTTAATTCGACTTAAAGATTCAATACTTATTCTAAATAAAAGTTTTCGAGGGCCCGATTTTCCAGCCTCATTGCATAACCTTACAACTTCCAAAAAGTGGTTTTTGAGCGGTTTTTGTCAATTTCTTAATCCATCCCTCACATACCTCTATCTTCTTCACCTCTTCAACTAAGCTAAGAAGCTGAAGTTGGGCAACTACGTTTAATAGCTAGTCAGAGCCACCCCAGATGTGCTTCGTAAAAGTTTCCACCATTTAGCTTTACTACATTCCCACAGTGTTTCATTCTAGAAAAGTGGGGTTTCGCATTTTTTTCGAGTAGTTTTTTCACATAACCATCCCCTCACACAATTTCAGCACGCTTTTTTTCCCTTCCAAGATTTTCCCGCATTGTTGTACACAATTAAACCGAGCTTAAAGCAACGCAACAGCTTTGGAAACTGCTGCAAGCAAATTAAAAACTATTTATTCAAAGTAATCTTTTACACCGACTGCCTCCGATTGGGACGAAACCAAGTCAACTAAAAAAAAGCATATCAGAAAACCCTTGCAATTAAAATTTTTTGCTACTAAAGTTAGCGTACTTTCGATGAACAATATTACGACTATTTTTGACCACGTCAAATATTCATTTTTATCATTTTTTTTTTCGATAACTAAAATCATTTCCTTTGCTGAATACCTACCCAAACCGCTCCAATCCGGTAAAAAGGCTCAGTTTGGCGCTAGATTAAATAAATAATAGTGGGGATGACTTTGGATCAAAAATGAGTCATGCCTCAATTTTTGGGGAGGGGATGCAGAGGTGTAAAAATCGTAAAAATTATTCGTTTTTGAGCCATTCTACAGAGAATCCAAAATTGCAAAACATACCCAAAAATCAGCCTTCTGGGCCAATTAGGGTGGAAAATATTGGTGGAGGGTACCCTTTTTGACCTAGGAAAAGGGCTGTTCCGCCACTATATCTCCCTTCCGAATTGAGCGAGGAAGTTGGAATTTGGTATGTAGACTTGGTAGGGGATCATAGATGCGTTTTTAGGGGATTCAGTCTTTTCAGACCCATTGCTGCCCCTTACAGCTTCAAAATGTGGTTTTTTGGACGAGTTTTCTTATGTTTCGAGTTTGTCTCTCGCACAACTCTATTTCAAATTGAGCTCGGGAGTTAAAATTTGGTATATAAATTTAGTATAAGTTCTAGATACACCTTTCGGAGGTTTCGACTTTTCAGCCTGATTATATCTTCTCACAATCTCAAAAAAGTTGTTTCTGTAGATTTTTCATATTTTTCAAGTTTGTTTTTTGCATAACCCTCCCCGCTCTTCAAATTGAGCTAGGAAATTGAAATTTGGTACGTTCTCCAGGATTTTATTTGCGTAAACGTTTCTCAGAAAAAATAAAATCCTGGAGAAATTGAAACTTTTGCTAAAGGCTCCAGAACACTTGAAAAATGGGTTAGATCGATTCGGGAGACCTAAATTAGCAAATATACTAATTTTTGTTGAAAATCGTTGACGTGTTTTCAAATTCTCAATTTTCAACTTCTTATTTCTTTTTTACTTGAAAACCGACCCCAAAAAAACCTTTCAACTGCCCGGCTGGAAATTCCAGAAAAATCATTTCAATACGTTTAAATGGGTTCCAATAGGCTGGGATGATATTTTCAGATGCTGAAGTTAATATCCGGCGATTCTAGAGCGTTAATTTGATACATTGAATTTCAAAGTTCATAATATGTAGCTACCAAGTTTTTTTTTTTTTTTAATAAATGTATCTACTAATTAAATTTTTCAATTTTTCAAAACACTGAAGAAACATTTTTTTTGGAGCCTCCAGGACGTTTTAAAAAATTAGATAGATTGATTCACGTGGTCAATATTAGGTCATAACCCAATTTTTTCCGTTTTAACTTCAAAAGATCGTGTTTTGTGAAATATTTTATTTTTGATATATTTTTCAGCTGTGTAGAGGGTACAAATTTGTAAAAAATAAACTTCAGTAACTGAAAATTTGGTTTCGGGGGGAGGGGGGTTCGACATGCTCTTTCAAACTAGCTAGGTTTCGTTCAAGACGGAGCTAGACAGTTGAGAAGGTTCCCTTGTTAAATGTGTGTTTTGCTAATGTTGACAGTTTAGCCCCATTGCACCCTCCCTACCCTCGTCACTGATTAAAATGAAAAATTTGCTTAAATCACGGTTTTGACTGATGCACCTTGCAGTAGACAACATTTGATCTATTTTTAGTTATATACAAAATTTGTCCATCTTGATTATTTGAACGAGCTTTTACAATTCAAACGAATGCCGTTCCTTCAGTAATAAAGATAGGCAAAATAATTACATGATGAAATTTTTAGAAAAAAATTTCGTCTGCACGATCCACACTACTTAGATTAATGATCAGATCGAAATTTTGGAATTGCTAATTTTTTTAATTTTTAGGTATCCGCGCGATTCCTATGTGGGGGGGGGGGAGGGGTGCGTCAGACCATCGTACTCGAGCTATCTGCGCCAACATAGTAGCTCGTTATCAGCTTCATCACGTCGGTGGCAAGTTAGGGCTGACGGCAATTACACGAAAATCATCACATTTTCGTGTAACGCTTTTTTCAGTGTTGCAAATCTTATAATTTATTGCAGTAAATTTCCAAATTAAATTTCGAAAAATGCAGTTTTACTAGTTTTCAAATCTCTTTGAATTTTCAGCAAATTTTCAACACCTCTAAACTCTAATCTTCGATCATTTTTATTCTTAATCGACTAATTCTACTCCTGATTTTCAAATTTATTCTTAATACGTTGGTCCTCTATATTTCAAAAGCACGAAAGAAAAACTCATTTCATTCAGCAAAGATCACGTCAATTTTACAACTTATCTTCTGCCATGTAGCTTAACCCTCATTGTGCGAATTTAAAGATATCAGTATTAGTGCACAGTGGGGTCTTTAAACAGCCCCTATGTAAAAATTTAACGAAATTGCGTATGTGTTTGCAAGTTAAACTAAATTCAAACACTTACTGCCACTTTTGCTATGTTATTTAAGCATACCTAGACCAATCGACATAGAAAGTTCAAAACTTTTTTTCTACCCTAAAAGTGCTTTGTTGTAACTTAAAATATATTTCTCTGCTACTTTTGTACAGAGGGTGTTTGGTGGATACGGAGAGGGGGGTAGGAGCTGTAATAATAAATTAAAAATCATATCGTTTGTATTACAAATAAAATGACGAAAAAGAATTTGAAAATTCATATTTGCGCACACTGAGGTCTTTAAGACCCCGTTAGAAGGGCTGCGTGTGCACAAATCCCAGGCAGGCGAAATTTCGACCAGTTTGGATGCTGATGCTCAGGCTTAGACCTGTTTTTACAGCTCATTTTTACCATTCTAAGGGATGAAACTGTCGAGAATAAGTATTTGTGCACACTGAGGTCTTCAAGACCCCCATTATGATGGTTGGGTTCATTTTAATTGTAGGCCCTATTGTTATTTACAGAGTGAATACTTTTTTTTTAGAACCATATCACGAGCATTTTTAACCATTGTTTATACGTATTACAATTTGAAGAAAAATATTTTTGGGATCTAATAGACCTCGGTATGCACAAATGGGGTTAATAATACACTATATTAGCTCAAAATCAATGTCAACAACGTTCTAATTGAACGATACTAGGGCGAGCTGCGGCGCCTTCCCCCACCAAACAGTGAACTTTTCACGTACACAGTGTCCATGCACAGCAGATAGGTAGGTAGATAGGTAGGTACGCACTATACGTACTAAGAGACTACGTGCAAATACGAAATATTCCCATAGGTATTAATTGAGCGTGAAAATACGGTCATAAAGAGCGATTATGGTCGTCTCCCTCTTTCCTTCGGCGCGTCATTCACATATTTCTGCATGCGGCTGGCTCGCCTCCTCATCGTGCAATTTGTACTATAATATACCCTACATATGTACATGTATATAAATATACGCGATTCATAGATCTAGTCATACACAGAGTAGAAAGAGACACAGAAAGAGAGAGAAAGAGAGAGAGAGTGAGAGATGGTAGTATTATAAATCACACGTTCTCGCGTGTTGAAAACTATGCGATGATGCGAGATTCAATTAACTCAACACCACGTACATTATTATTATTAAATATAGGTACACCGTACAAACGAGATTATTGGCAGACACGTGCTTTATGGGAAGCACGCTACCAATATAGGATGTTGTTTATATTACGTACTTTATAACACGTATATTGTAAATACGTTTAGCTAAACGACGATGTAATTATTTTCAGGGTTTCATTCACGTCAGGATATGGTTTCCACAATTTCCAGGCGTCGTAATGATGTTAGATCAAGAGCTGATTATCATGTGCAAACCACCAGAACCAACGATTATAGAAAATAAAGCAGCTGGCTTCGCGGGCAGTTTGTAAGTATTTTTTCTTATAATTTTTTGGCAAAAAAAAAAAAAAATGGCAACCTAATCTACACATTACAGTACAGCGTATTTTCATTGCGGTATACTGTATGAATAGCATCATCATCAGATACACGAGTAAATAAATTATGCACTCTTTTAATATACTGTTTGGTAATTTCGCAACCGCAGACCAGACGATGGTGCGGTGTTGGAGGTTTGAGGGGGGGGGGCTGGATTTCGATTCTTTGCATTTTCCATATTGTCGACGAATTGGGACTTGTACAGCCGCGACGACCGACGACCGACGACGCTCTGTTCGATATATTTTAGAACGTGCTCTCCACTTCGCCCCGTATCGTAAATAACGGTGCGCCAAGAGGCAGTGAACTGTGCAGCCAGAGGATGAATTTACCAAATGAAATATTTACAACCGGCAGCAGCTGTTTGTAAACTGCTTAATACACCGAAGGTTTCCTCGATTCTTGTTACATATTATCGTATCGGAACAGCACAGCACAGCATTGTACACTGCATCGTGTTGTTGCGTCGTCGTCGTCGTCGTCGTCGTCGTCGTGTCTTCTTCTAACCAACCGGCTTCTCACCATCGTCACCGTTTTCATCGCTGTCGTCGTTGTTCCATTAAAAAATCCAATTCAACATACCGATTGTAAATGTAGCATACAGGTAGAGAGAGGTACAGGTATATATATGTATGTACATCGTATTGTCTTCATCACCATCATCATCCTCGTACTTATATGTACATACGATCATGTCTCGTGTCGTATTATCCGCATCTTCTTCGACTCCACTTCCATCTCTTACCAGGTCGTAGTTTGTATGTGTTGGTACATATGTAATTTTATTATCACGAGTAGAAAAAAAAACCGTGACAGGTACATCAGTCAAAGTGCAACAGTTTATATGGGTTTCAGTTTGTATACTGTGTTTTTTTTCTAACTTCTTTACATTTCAAAGTAAACAGGTGGAAAAACTAGTGTTTTTCTACGTATCAACTTTTTTTTTTTTTTTTACAATCATCGTTTTCTTATTTAAACGATATGATAACATGATTAAAAAAAAAAAAAAAAAAAAAAGG
>FIZR01028767.1:0-12134 GCA_900060175.1 Ferrisia virgata
ATGAGATGAAATATTTTTTTTCATATAGTAGACATCAAGATATGCAATTTTCTTTAAAATAATAGAAAAAAAATAGAAATATGAAAGGCAGAGGACGTTCTTATTAAAATTAAGAGCTCATACGTGGAGAGAATTTTTTTGAGGTGTCTACCAACTAGTTTTTCAGGGTACCAAGTGAAAAAAAATAATCGTTTTTTTTGACCCACCCTAAGGCAGATTTTATAATTTTTAAAAAATGTGTAATTTTGAAAAAAATTAAATATTGGTGTTTCATTTTTTGATTTGATATGTTTTTTTCAAATGACAAAATAATAATACGTAAATTAGGGGAATATTACACAATCAATGCAATTACTTCAGAAAGTATAGAAAAAAAATTAATTCGTGAATTTTCATAATTCGAGAATATGAAGAATAATATTTCAAATTTTCTGCGGAGTTGAAATTTGCAACGAATTGGAAATACTATCATAAAATTTAGAAATGATTTAGGATGACAAATGATTGTCCTGAAATTTCGTTTAGAAAATCCAGCCCTCAATTCGACACAATATGATTGTTTTTGATACGAAATCATCGATCACGACGTAATCAATTACCTGACATTCTCTGCTGCAATACCACTGATTTCCACAGCCGGCACAAACAAACTGAGCAGCCTTTTTATGGCAGCCCTGGCATTCGGGAACTTGATCGGCTGGAATTACATTAGATGCACTTTCGGCGACCACTTCTCTGCCTTCGTCGATCACCAAACGATCAGCGACTTCGGATTCGTCGTCGTCGTCCTACGAATAAAGCAACAAAAAAAAGAAAAAAATTGCCACGTGTTATTCGACTTCAATCACAAAATAACCGTTCGCATGCTTAATTAATATTACTAACTACCAAAACAACATCTGAGCCATTTTTCGTAGCGCACGTTGTACTGGTCGTAACTGGAGTAATTGTAACTTCGGTACGTGTTTTCTGAAAGGAGAAAAAAAAAACCACGTATTAAAATACAACAGAGCACAAAAAAAAAGCATAATTTTAAAACCGCAATCCTCACCTTGGAATTTAGTATTTCGTTCAACGCGGACTTCGAATTCCTACCGGACGAACCGATATTCGCCCTATGCCCACGACTACGTTCAGGAGCGGTCAACAGTCTGGCCAGCGTTGGCGAAAACGTGGTCGGCCTGTGCTGTATGTTACTAACGGATGTGGCGCTGATGGAGCCCGAATTACCAACCGTACTACTGGGATGATGCTGGTTGTTGGCCGCTTGCGCAGCCGCAGCCGCCGCCGCTGCGGCCGCGTTTGATTTCGTTAATATGCCGTGCAACAGGGAATTCTGCACTGGGGGCGAACCGGACGACTGAGGAACGAGTACCGGATGCAAGGTAACCTCCGGATAAGGTGGCGGCGGCGGTAAATGGGATCCTCCGCCTCCTTTGTTATTGCCGCCGAGGTGCAGAGCGGTCGCGTTCGACATGTCGCCGCGTTTCTCGCTCATCTTGGCGATTTTAACTAACGTTTCGCGGAAATAATCGTTATTACTATTACTACTACTAGAATTAGTACTACTATTCGGCTGACTAGAGTTACCGGAGGCAGCAGCCGCGGCCGCCGCTTGGTTAACCGATAACATTAACGAATCGATGGTCGGATGACGCATCTGCATCTCCGTTCGCGTCAGAGACGTCGGAACTGAATTATCTTGGCCTGCGAACACGTAAAAAAACATTCGATTAACGTTTATACGCGAGTAAGTAAACGAAATATGATATATAAAATTGACAATGTATTTCGTTATCGAGGCATCGAAACTAGTGAATTTTGTTCAACATCCTAAACTAATGCAGGGAATTTTCCTTGAAACGCCGAATCTATCAGTTTTACGTTAGATTTAAATAATAGTACATCTGATCGGATTCATTGGTGGTAATTTTTTCAACGAACTTATTAGGGATTTTAAATCGATACACGAATATTTCTCGACTTGAGAAGACCCTACGGTGTAATTTTTTTTTTTTTCACAAAATCAATAAAAGAACCTCTTAAAACAGAATAAAATTGTAAAATTTTGTTAAATCCAACGAAGCCATTGTTTCCGCAAAGATTTTCCGTGCAGCGAGGTGGCAAATCCGGGACTCATTTTTACCAGAGAATTTCGCTCCTGATCGAGAATTACGAGACTGAGGCTGCTCCGATGACTCCTGGCTCCGAGCTCCCATGTTTTGTTGATTTTCCATTTCGGCGAATTTGAACGATTCGACTGCGGCTCTAGAGCCAGGAAACGAATAACTGTACGGATCTGGTTCTGCTCGCATTCCATGGTACTGATTTCTGAACTGTTCCATTCCAGGCCCTGGTGCCCAAAAATTATTATTGTACGGCTTCGGAGCCGTTGCGTAAAGAATTTTTTTTTTTTTTTTTTTTTTAAAAAAAAAAAAAAAAATTCGAAAAAAAAACCATTTTTTTTTTTTTTTTTGAAATAAAAATAAAATAATTCGAAAAAACATGCAAAATAATCGCGTATTGGTTCGAGAGATAATAGATAGTTCAAGAAACATGCACATCAACCGCGAATTTCGTTCCATAAATAGTATTTAAGGTAGAAAAACATGCACAGAAACGCGAAATTTGTTGAATTCAAATACAAATTACTGTTGAGAATAAATTTCAATAAACTTCCAAGAGCTGAGGGAAAATTTTCATATAACAATTTCCAGCTCCGCCAGTAAAAATGTTCCATTTAAAGCGTACTCGGACCACAGCAGTCTGACAACAGGTTCCCTCAAGGTCTAATCAGCCCTTCATCAGTGAAACCAAGTTTACATCGATCGAAAAGTTTGGCCAGGTATTCTGGAAGCCGGATATCAATGCCGGCCGTTCTGACTCCACTTCGGAACCGGAATCAGCTTCCAAGACTCCGCATTTCACGATTCAATGACTTGTTTGTTCATTTTCTACCCTCGAGTTGAATAATAAATTTTGCAAGTATTGGGGTGATTCTAATTCGGATCGCAAACTCTCAAGAATCAATCACTAAATTCTGAACTAGTTCCCCCCTCCCTCTCCTCCTCCGCAATCATAAAAATGTAAAGTAGTTGTAAAATTTAGTTCCAGTTTAAGTAGAAATTCACCATCTTCCAAATCAAATTACATTAATCATTGTGGCAATTGAAAATTTACTCCCTAATTTCGAGACCAAGGTTTTTCAATGCGGAAAAATATGGTCTTCGATGTGGGAGTTCAGCATTTTGGCGCAAAACCTTACACCAGACACGAGAACAGATCTAGATGGTGCGAGTTTCGACACCTCGCCGACATTGGACGGTCGCTAGCAGTGGTACTCACCCATGATAAAATTATTGGGCCGATGATCGTTATGCGTAGTCGACGATACAGAAGTACGAATATGGCTGCCAGAGCCTAAAGCGATATTCGCCATACTCAGTAACGAAGTATTGGCTAAAAATCTCGGAGGAGGTCCACCATCGGGTACGCCTCGGGTACCGAACGGTACGTTTCTACGTCCTCTTCGCGGCAACGCGTCCGGATTCTTGGAACGAAAATCGGCGATAATGGATTTCACGTCCAATATAGGTCCTTGGCGACCTTCGCCGATAATGGAATTTTGATCGACCAACAACGAAGCGGCGTTCGACGCCATCATACTCGACTGCGACTGCTGCTGTTGCTGGAACTGCTGCTGCTGTTGTTGTTGTTGAGACGAAGACGAATGCGGTGGCTGGATTATGGTCTGCTGCTGGGCTTGAGCGGCGGCCGCCTGCTGAACGGCCTGCAGCGTATGCGAAAGATGCGACGATTGCTGAGCAGCTGCCGATGCATGAGCGGCGGCTGCTGCCGCTGCTTGAGCTTGAGCGGCAGACGTTACCGGCGGTTTGGGTAGAATTGGTCGGTGCTGAGGTCGTGATTTGCCTCCGATCGACTCCGAAGTCAGGGTGGAATTAATGGCGGCCGGAGATTTGCCGCTGTATAAGTCTTGAGATGAAGTCGCATTGGATACCGCGCCGCCGGATGAAGTAGCAGCCGATGCAGCTGCAGTCGCTGTCGCCGCTGATGGGCCGCCTATCGGCATCACTGTTACGTGGCTGTTGATGTTGGTCGGTGTGCAGGTTTCGCTTCGATTCGGCTGCAACAAAAATATCCAAATTAGTATGCTGATTGGAAAATGAATAGAAGAACGGTCAAATCTGAGAGGTGATAAGAATTCCGCAAAGAGGATATTTTTAACGATGTCAAATGTACTAGGTATATTCGGAAAATTCACATGTTTTTGACTTCGTAATAAAATGAGCCTCAGAAAACTCCTCATTTGTAAATTTAATTGCACATGGATCTGTCTTGGGATGGGGGGTCAATCTATGAAAATCGTCACGTTTTTGTGAAACGCTTTTTTCAGTGTTGCCAATCACAGCGATTTTTCGTCAAATTTCCCAAGGAAATTGAAAGAAGATAGAGAAACTCACCTTCTCTGTTAATTTTGTTTTAATAATCTAGATAAATTTTTACCCAATTTTTCAACATTTGATCGTGATTTTAGATCAATTTTCTGCATTTTTTTACCCATTTAAGTTAATTCATCACTAAATTTTTGATAATTCGTGACCATTTTATCCATAATTTAAGTCAATCTTCACTCATTTTTTTTGTTAATAATTTTTTTGCGATTTCGAAACGATAAAGTATACCTATTTTAAGAAATTTCCATGATTTATAACAATTTTCCTAATATTGTAAGTCAATTTTCATTCATTTTTGTCAAATTTTCACTCAATTTTCGATGATTTTTAAAGATTTACGTCACAATTTGCGTCAATTTTCAGTCATTTTTCAACATTTTTTCATGAATTTTCATCATCATTCAGGATTTTTTACCTACTTTTATCAAATTTCTACATAATTTTCGATAATTTTCAACTATATGACCATGTTTTAAGTCGATTATCTACACTTTTTATCAGTTTTCGTTAAATTTTTATCGAATTTTCGATGATTTTCAAGAATTTTTCTCAAATTTTAGGTAAATTTTTACCCTTTTTTTAACATTTTTTCAAAATTTTCGATCAATTTTCCGCACTTTTTATTCATTTTAATCAAATTTTCATGAAATTTGTGATTATTTTCATCATTTTGTGACTTTTGACCAATTTTCTGCACTTTTTACCCATTTTTATGAAATTTTCGAAGATTTTCAACAATTTTTTTCATATATTAGGTCTTTTACGCATTTTTCAAATTTTTTACGATTTTCAATTATTTTTTCATAATTTTAGTCAATTTTCACCTATTTTTAATAAATTTTTAACAAATTTTTATTGATTTTTCGGTTATTGTTCAAGATTTTTCTCTATTTTAGGTAAATTTTTATCCATTTTTTGCAGTTTTTCGTGATTTTTGATCAATTTTCTGAACTTTTTACTCATTTTTATCAATTTTTCATCCAACTTTTGATAATTCTCAACGATTTTTTCATATTTTAAGTCAATTTTCATACATTTTTCAAAGTTTTTTTCGTGATTTATGATCGATTTTTTGTTTTTTTTTTTTTACTCATGTTCCCAATTTTTTTAAATGATTTTCAGGGATTTTTTCATAATTTCAGTGAATTTTTAGACATCCAAACAATTTAACATGATACGTGATAAAATTTCGACATTTTTTATCCTTTTTTAATCAAACTTTTAACAAATTTTCGATAATTTTTTAGAACTTTTCTCTATTTTAGGTCAGTTTTTATCTATTTTTCCAATATTTTTTCGTGATTTATGATCAATTTTCTGCACTTTTTACTCATTTTTAGGCAATTTTTCCCCAAATAGGAGGTGTAGAAAAAAGGAAATAGATGAAAACAAGTTGCCAACTTCCCACTTTCAACATGAAAAATTTTCGTTTTGCCAGGAGGGGGGGGGGAGGGTCAGAATCAATCGAAGGAACTGTAGTTAATTTTGTTACATTATTAGGTCAATTTTTATCCATTTTTAAAGATTTTTTCGTAACTTTCAATTCATTTTCTTTCACATTATATCCATTTCAGTCAGTTTTTTACTCGATTTTTGATTGTTTTAAAAAATTTTACTAATAAATCCATTCTATAAATTAAATTAAATGACTGCACATCAAATACTAAGTATCGGGTACTAAAAACTATACTTTAACGATTTTTGAGATTTATTCAGTAAACTTAAATATTTTGAATTTAGCATTACATATCCGTGATCTAAAATTTTACCCTAAAAGCGAAAAATGTTTTAATTTTGTTGTTTTTTAGATGGTCACAGCTTTTCTTAGAACAATTTTTTGGGACATTTTCCATTTATTTACCATACCCACTTTGAAATCATTCCAAGATAATAAATAAAAATTAAAAACCATATCAAATTTCCTACGAACTCGATTATAATCATTTTTCGATTTTCATACGTTTTTTAAATCTGTTAAAAATTTAATAAGTGGGTAGTGTAAATATTCAAATCGTTTTTGTTTTTTCAAATAAAAAAAATCAGAGGAAGTTTTTTAGGTACACTTTTGAAACAGGAAAGCACTGTCGATCACGTTTACGAATCCTTATCAGTGATTTTATGGTTTTGAATGAAAGTTTCAAGGCATCCAACACTACGATGTCAAAACTTTCACGCGATAAAGCGAAAGAAAATAAACAACTGAAAGACATTCAATAACAACGAACAACAATAATAAAAGCACACGACCAGCCAACGAACTCACTTTTTGATCTGCTAAAGTTGTAGACGACGTGACGAAATTTTTATACATTTTATTCAAATTC
Organism: Ferrisia virgata; assembly: GCA_900060175.1. Lineage (NCBI taxonomy): Eukaryota > Metazoa > Arthropoda > Insecta > Hemiptera > Pseudococcidae > Ferrisia > Ferrisia virgata. The sequence goes on from FIZR01028767.1 coordinate 6,800, forward strand.
GCATCCAATTCAGGTTTACTTTGACAATCTAGGTGACGTTTCTTGAATAAAATCCTTTCCAGCATTTCTTCTTTTAATTTTAACAATCTAAAATAATAATAAATCTTCGATTAAAATTCATTAAAGCGTTTGTACATTTATTTTATACCATATCAGTTAAATAAAGATAAGAATTTGTATTATTAAGCTTATTACGGTATTATCTGACGTCAGATTTCAATTTTCTAATCAAACAAAACGTTAATAAAATAAAATAAATATACGGTGCGTTTCGTCGAGTCGAGGAGTCGAGTTATATCGCCATTGCAAAAAGTAATGAAAAAAATTCATCTTCAAAAAAAAAAAAAGAAAAAGAAAAGAAGGGTAAGTCAATAATATCCGCCCAACGAATAAGATAATAACGTAGGTAATACAACGAACAGCCACTTCGCAGAAATAAATTTATCGCATTTCTCAGAATCGACACAATTTATTCTTCGAGTGTAGTTTGTTGTATTCCTGGTTAATTCGTCATATTCGCCATCGTCGAATCGTTAATTTTCGCCAGCTTGGGATTGAAATAGGATCGACGGAAGCGAAAAAAAAAAAAAAAAAGTAGCTGCGACGCGACGACGATACTAACCTCATTATGGAATTCCATTCTAATTCTTTAGCTCTGGCAAGATCGGACAATGCAGCTATTTCGTGCTGCAGTTTATCACAATTTTTACCAATCTCGTCGGAGGTTTCGGTAGATCTTTCGACAAATTCACGAATCAATCTTTCGCGTTCGTCTTCTTCGAATATAGATTCGTCGAAACGTATTCGTTTACAATCCTGAGCATTATCGGCTTCGCTACTGCTACTATGGCTACTGCTGCTGCTTATACCGCCATCGCGATCTTGCTCCGGTTCTTCGCCCGTATCGGCAGCTTTTCGTTTGACGCTAGTAACTACGCTGCTAGCTTCTTTAATGGCAGATTCTTTTTCAGGCTGAAGAACAAAACATATATAAACGGGGTAAATTTTAATAGAAATATAATATCCATCTGTTTGGGGGTAAAAAATAAAAAAACACGGTGGTTACCTCGGCTGGTTTCTTTATAATTTTCGTTTCAGGAACAGCAACGTCTTCGACGGGCTCGATTTTCGTTTCGGGTAATTTATCTTTTTCTACCAAACTTTCGATTGGTTTAATCTCGATAATCGGCACAGGTTGAAGTTTGGGCTCGTTGACGACGGATTTAGGACTTTGGTCGTGTTCGGTTTCGATCACAGCTTCGATATCGCTACTATCCATTTCTTCGGCATTATCCGCTAATTCGGCCACAGCAGCGGTTGGTTTTTCAACCGACGCAACGACGGCGACGGCAGAAGATTTTTCGTCTGCAGACGATTCTTTCGCATCGTTGGTAACGGATTCGTGAACTTTTTCGACAACAGCTGCGTTTGCTGACGGTGAAGGCGAAGCTAAAGGCGACGATTCTGCTTTCGAAGTGGGTGCAGCAATTTGCGAACACGTACTATCTTTCGTTTCTTCGATTTCCATTTTATCGTCGCAGGATTTTTCATCAGCTGTAGGCGATTTTTGCTCGGTAATTTCTTCAGCCGCGTCATCGGTTTCCATCTTTTCGTCAACGATATCTTTGATAGTCGAAGCTTCATCTTCTGTGATTTTGGTCGTGGTGGTGGTGGTGCTGTTGGTGGTGGTGGTGGTCGTCGTCGTAATCGTACTCGATGGTTCATTCTGAGCGATGGTTACGTTAGTGGTGGTCCCATGTTGCGAATCTTTTGATTCGGATAGAATATTTTTATCAGCATCGACAGCTTCGAAATCTGATTTCGTCGCCGATTCGTGCGATTTAGATTTATCCGCTAACGAAGGCTGGGCAGCTTGTTCTTTGGCATTGGTTTGAGGCAGCGATGATGGCGACGGTTCATCGACGACGTCATCTTCGTCCACGATATCTTCTTCTTCGATATCGTCGTTGACGTTGTGACTGACGCCGTTCGATACAACACTGGTCGGTTTTTCAGTCGTCACAACGGTATCGTTATCTGTGTCTACGTTGGCTCGGTCGTTGTCGTCAGATGTACTATCGTCACCATCGTCGTTTTGTTCTTTCTTTTGGTCGACGTTGTTTTCTTCGTCGTTTTCTTGTTCTTTGATGACAATAGATGGGATATTGGTCTGTTGTTGGTCCTGTTCGGCGGCCGCAATCACCGCATCTATCGGCGACGACGTCTTGACGCCGTTCAAATTCGTATAAATTTCGGAATCGCCGGCAGCCGCCACATCCTTATCGACTACCTCGGTTGCCAATTTTTCGACCACGTTACTTTCGCTTTCGCCGTTTGATTTTTCGCATTCGTTTTCCACCGCCACATGCATCTCCTCCACGCTGTAATCAGACAAAAATAGAGCGTAACCGTTAGTCTCGAGATGTCGTATGGTAGTTATTTTATAGTATTTACGAATGTGTACGTATACGCGCAGACAGACTTATTATGAGTTATTATTTCTCGCTCGTTCGCTAGCCAATTTATGGAGTATAATACCAGCGTGTACCGTGCGTCTGTGTATCGCTCGACGGTGAATTATTACATACTACATAGAGACAATTACGACATTTCACAGGGTGTTTGATAAAGTTGACTACCAAAAATAGGTAATTTAAATCGATATTCTCTTCAATCGTCTTGTTCCACGAGGAGAGCGAGTAATTTTATCAACAGTTCCAGTTTTCAAGAATAGCTGTAAACTGTAACTAATCCATTTATAACTATGCGAATTAGAATTCGCGGATGTTTTTTTTCCTAATCGGTGTTAACGGTTTGCAGGAGGGGGGAGGTGGGGGGGAGGTGGGAGAAAAGTTTGATCAGACTAAGAAGTCGGTATCACCAAAAGGCATATCTAGAATCTATACTAAATATACACACCAAGTTTTTAACTTCCTAGCCCAATTTGAAGGGGAGATATGTGAGGAACTAACTAAAAAAAAAAGAAGAAATTCGACCAAATAACTATATTTTCAGGCCTGTGAGGAAGTGAAATAAGGCTGAAAAGTCGACACTTCCAAAAGGTACATCTACAACCCCTACCAAGTCTGCGTACCAAATTTAAACCTCCTAACTCAATTTGGAGGAGAAATAGTGAAGGAAAAGCCCCTTTTCGAGGTCAAAAAAGGGGGGAAACCCATATACCTCCTCTTCTAATCGACCTAGGAGACTGATTTGTGAATAAGTAAGGCAACTTTAGATTATCTATAGACTGACTCAAAAAGACACAACTTTTGCGATCTTAAACCCTCAGCACGCCCTCCACCAAATTTAGGCACATCTGAATTTTGACGCGAGGTAATCCCCACTGCAGAATATCAAATGCCTCGTCAATCGAAGCCTATTTCCCAAATTTGATCGATTTTGTCGAGTATAGAGCTGCGCAAATAATTTTTTAATTTCGGGGAAAAATGTAAATAAACATTCATGGCCGAAAATGATCGTCATAGTCTGCTACGACTCCAACCCCCCCCCCCACCCCGGCTCCCATCCAAAGTGGACCAATAGACGGTAACAACCTGGTTTTTATGGACAGTATTACATGGAAAATCAGGCAAAAAACACACTTTTCAACAAAAAATTCTCAACTGATATTAGAAAAATTCAAAACCACAATTTGAAAAATTTTTTTTATACCTAAAATTTTACAGGAGGAGTAATGGAGCAATGAAAAACTTTGAAAACAATAAAATTGTCCCAATCTTGGCTTTAAATAGTGCACCTTGTAGTAGGCAACTTCTGCAGAATTTTTGGTTACATACAAAATTTGCCTATCTTGATTATTTGAAGGGGTTCATAATACTTAATAGGATGCTGCCCCTTCAATAACGGAGATAGGCGAAATGTGTGTATAAGAAAATTTGTAGGAAAATTGTTTATCTACAAGGTACGCCACACTTAGATGGATGATTGGATCGGAATTTTGAAATTGTTCATTTTTTTTTTAATTTTCAAATGCTTGTACAATGTGACCTGAAGGGAGAAGTGAGACTTCGAGTAGGTTCGTTGGATTTGGAACTATGTGTAGGCCTACCATGCATATATACACCAATATCTTTCTAGATTTCCATGATTTCTGTGGCAGGTAATGTCAAGGAGTTGGAAAAAACTCCACCTATATTAATTTTATTTCAGGTTTTTCAGCCTTATTTGAATTTTACTTCAAATCCGTGTCAATATTTTGAACCTTCTACGTCAAAATTGCTCCCATCTGTAGAAAAGTGCGCAATAGGGCGTTACAATTTTCAATTTTTTTTTTGAAATTTATAGGGCAGTGAGGTGGTGAAAAACGTTGATAATGTTAAATGAACTTGGTAAAAATTTCGAGTCTTCAATTTGATCCCCACCCCCTCTCTCTCTATTGGCTTGATTTCCAAAATCTAAGTGAAAATCAAAAAAAAAATTGGTAGTAATGTGGCATAGCAGGCCACATGAGACCAAAGCAAAATTTTTGTGATTTTTTTAGTGTTTTAAAAAAAAGTAAAAAACACTCATTATGTATTTTTTCGAAAAAAAAATACGAAATCTCATCATTTCTGATCAAGCGATAACATAACAAATGAAAGTATTTTTTTTTAAATTTTTCACCCACAAAAAATTCAAAATACATAAATACGATTTTTTTCATTTTTAATCAGGATTTTAAAACCTCTAAAAAGCAAAAAAATCAAAACAAGAAAGAAATGTTTGTGTTTTCCATGTTAATTTTGAGATTTTAAACCAACGAGGGGGAGGGGTTTCCTGAAATTAGACGACCCAAATTTTTACCACGTTTATTTGACGTTATTTAGCAACTTCATTACTCCCCTCCTTTCCCCACTGTAAAAAAAATTGAAACGTCGGAGCAAAGATTGGAGTATTAAAATTTCTAGATGGAAATTTTTTTCTTAAATCATGACTTTTTCATGGTTTTTACAATAGGAAGAAAAATTTACGATTTTTCATAATCATTCTGATACTTGCCACTGCATAGTCTTTATTTGTAGAAATTCGCGGAAGGGAAGCGGTGTAAAAGTACACAAAACTATTGAAAATTACGATTATTTCTCCCTCCCACCCCTCCCCCCTCCATAGGGAAAAAACAACTGAAAAAAATTCTTTATGGTTCAAATTCCTCCTCAATAAAATTAAAGATGGGCGAAGATTTTTTCGAAAGAAAAATCTTCACCGAATTTTTATTATTCTCAAATATTTTTGCAATATTTCATCGAAAGCTCGAAACTAAGCATTTATTTTTAATTTGTTTTCAAAATATCTTTATGATTTCATTTTTTTTTTTTTTTTTTTTTTTTACAAA